>JAJIBD010023210.1:0-174277 GCA_021461705.1 Cryptotis parvus | reverse complement strand
TATGTCTAAAATCTAGGGTCCAGAGTAATCTAGGTATCTCCCATTTGATACCTTGCATTTCCTTGTTCTGATTACTCCATAGCTCAGATCAATTATATTATCCAGTATTTTCTGTTCCTCTGACTTGCTTCACTTCACACGATAATCACTAGTTCCATCCAAGTTGCAGTCAGCTGCACAGGACGACATTGTGTATCATACCACACCCTCAGTATCCACAATCTGAGTGAATGTTAAGGGTGGGGGAATGGATCCATTAAGTTACATTTCAGGTATGAACTTTACAAACATCTGATCCAAATGTAAAAACTGAAGCAAAATCAAAACAAGAATAGAAAATACAATGTCTGGTAACAAGGAATGTGGTAAAACAGGGCCCACAGGGATAGAATCTTAAATCCAAGTTAGAAACTTAATATAAATAAGTAAAAATAAAGTAGAAAAAGCCGATCTCAATCCCTGCTCGCAAGAGTCCCACCCCTACAGCAAAGCCTATTTCAAGTCCATTTCAAGCCCAGGTATGCTTGAACCAGAGAAACAGATACATGGGGCAGAGCTGCTACCGGCTCTCCCTGTGCTCAGCTGATCATGAGGCATCCAAGAGGGAAGGTGGATTCTAGCCCTGGCCCACCATCCCAATAGAGCCTTGCAAGAAGCCAGAGAAATTCCCACACCATGAGGGCCACCATCTCCAACATCCAGACTCCACAGCTCGTCAGAGCTCCACCCAAGAGAAAAGCCAATCTCTCCCCGTTGTGCATGGTTTATCAGTAAATGCACAAACTGAGAGCCTACTACTGAGAGTATAGCACCCGCATGACAGAGCCTGGCAAGCTATGGTGTGGTATTTGATATGCCAAAATCCAGTAACAATTATAGACCTCATTCCCATGACCTGAATGAATGGTTTGAGGCTCTTCATGTTCTTGGAGTGAGCAGATGCCCTTGGTTACACTAGCACGCAACAGAACATACTGAGATGTTACTGATGCCTGCTTGAGCAAATCGATGAACAAAGGAAAACAAGAGATACAAGTGATACAAGTTGCTTGTTTGATGTTTTGGGGACACTTTTGGTGATGCTCAGAGGACCATATACAGTATGATATACAGTATCAGGGATCAGAGTTGGATTGGCAGAGAGCAAGGCAATTGCCATAACTCTGTACTACTGATGTAGATGGGTGCCAAGGGGTGGCTTATGTGAGTCAGGAAGGAGAGAGATGGTCACTTTCTCCTGGTCCACCTCTGCTGCCCTGGGAGCTGATGGGCAGGCTAGGCCTCACCCAGGCCTTGCAGTTTCTTGTCTTTGTCTCTGTGAACAAGAATTTCAGGAGTAGACAAGCAGTGAAGTAAACGGATTTTATATGGAGGTTTTTGAGAGGGAGGGGAAAGAGGAAAGTGAGAGTATACATCTCGAGAGAAAAGTTGTGGGCAACACCTGTGCTCAGGTGCCATTTGTGCTCGGCCACGTGGGCTTTCCTTTGTTCACGGTGGTTTTTATAGGTTTTTTCCCCCAAACTGGGCTTTTGCCTACGTAAAAATCCCTTGCTAGGATGCATGCAGTCTCAAACGCGACTGGAAAGCTGGAACTCCACTCTCCCCAGGCTCAGCTGACCATGGGGCTCCCAGGAGGACAGATGGGTTTTGGGAATGGGCTCATCACCTCTAGGGGGTTCTGGAAGCAGCTGGATGAGACTCGCCCACCACACTAGCCGCCACCTTTGCTGTCCGGACGCTGGGATGCTACCTCAAGACCAGATTAACGGAGCAAAACCAGTTCGAGCCCAGGTAGGCAGCTCCCAAAAGCAGGAATCACTGGGAATTCGTCAGATGGAGTCAGGGGTCGGCCCTTCCCCCTCCATTTGGTTGAGCCTGGTGGCCCCGCCCAGGAGCTGCCCTTGGGTGACCAGCCATAGCATGCAGTCTCAAACAAGGCTGGGGAAGCTGGAACTCCGCTTTCCCCAGGCTCAGCTGACCATGGGGCTCCCAGGAGGATAGATGGGTTTTGGGAGTGGGCCCATCACCTCTGGGGCGTCCGGAAGCAGCTGGATGAGACTTGCCCACCACACTGGCCGCCACCTTCGCTGTCCAGATGCTGACCATGAGGCCCCTAAGTCACGGAACCATTTTGCGGCTCGCAGGTCCATCAAACTAGTGGGAAACAGTTATGTCCTTTAATGTACTGCATTCTCACGATGTGCAGGAAAGTTTGGCTGGAGGGAGAGATAGAGAGGAGAGAAAAAGACATACAGAACCCGCCAAGTAGTTGAGGTGTGGGAGGGGGGGAGAGAGGTGGGGACATTGGTGATGGGAGATGGGTTCGGGTGGAGGGATGGGTGTTGGAACACTGTAGAACCAAAACTCTAGCATGAGCATCTTGCAATTGTATGTCTAAAAGTGGTGCAATAAAATTTGGGAAAAGAAAAAAAAATAAAAAGACTCACCAAAATTACTATTTAAAAAATAAATAAATAAAAATAAAATAAAAAAATCCCTTGCTAGGGCAGTTGTCAAGAGGGAGAGTTGGGAGTGGTGGATGGTCTTTGAAATTCCTTTCCTGGGTCTCTTGGCCCTAGGCGAAGCCTTATCAGGCCCTAGTTCCTGTTTCTGCAAAATGGGCCTTTTTGCCCTTGAGATGTTGGTTTTATTACATCCTAGGAATTCCATTGCCATGGGCTCTGTCCTCTCTATCTGCCTACATCACTATGTCTCTGGCCCAAATTTGGTAAATGAAAGAGCTTTGCTTGTTGACTCCAAGTAATTTGACCATCATTATCATCGTCATTTACACTAAAAAAAAAAGACTAAAAAGAACAGTAAGGCAAAGAAACTTTGTTAAAGAGAGTCATAAACACTGCAATATAAATCCAAACCCCAAAATGAAGTGGAATAAAAGCAAACAAACGCGTGTACGAGGAAACCCACCATTAATGTCACTCTACTCAATAGGGGCCTCATGAGCTAGTCCAAGAAGAGGCTCGACTGCCTAAAGAAAGAGCCAATCCATCCATCGTCTCCCCACACCCACCACCCCCAGCACATCACTTATTTTTCTTCTCAAAAGACACTGGCACTCAATAGCTACTTGTCTTTGTAGAGTTCCGGCAATCCTCCTGGCATTGCAATAGTTTTACTAAAGTCCTTAAAGCAAGAGGAAGGGACTGCCCAAAATTGCAAGAATGATTACCTCGAGCAGCCATTTCACTTTGCGAAGGCACAAGAGATCTTTCTTAGTTGTCCTTCATAACTACGCCTTGCTGGCCAAGCCTTATAGGCTAGTTTGGTCTGGAAGACCATTTTTGGTGATGGAACCGCATTCGCATTCGCCTGGCATTGATGCGGAACTGAACTCCTGCAGGTAAATGAGAGCAACAGGTTTGCAGTTCCTTGATGTCAGTCATGCTGCCGTAAGTCCTGGTTTTCCCATCTCCCCAAGCAACTACCACAGAGGTTCAAAAACAAATACAAACCAGGTATAAAGAAATCCTAGACACAAATGCCAAAATTCCTTTTAGGGCAGCACTTGGAATTTGGAAAGTAGATCCAGAATCAGAGGCTAACAACACATTTCTTGCTAACTGTTTGTTGAGGTGCCTGTGAGTGTGCGACATGCACCATTTACAAACCTACCTAAGGGAAGAAAAACAGAGGAGGGGAAAGGAGAGGGGGTGTGAACTGGGAGAAGCTCAACAGGGTTCCAAGCACAGAGAACAAGGTTCATACAGTAGGTTGGAGGGTGTAAGTTGTGTGTGTGTGTGTGTGTGCTGCGCACACGCGGAACACACACTCCTGTGTAAATGTATAGGTGCATTTGACTTTAGATGCTGGAAACGCAAGCATTCCATGTCCTCCATTCCATTTTCAAGGTGCATATAATGGACTGAAAGCTACCTGTGAAGTGACCGCCAAGTACTGGATTTGTAAAATGTTACTAAGCTTTTGGAACAAATTGTAACTTGCTACTGTTTGTTTCAAAATGTCTAATGAAGAGTCAGGACAATATCAAACTAGAATCTAAGCACAAATCCTAAATGATTTTCAAAGACAATTTGTCTTCTTCGATTCTGTCACTCACCAGTGAACTTTTCATACAGTCAAAAGAAAACATTTTCTCATAGGTTGCTCAACTGTTATGAATCTAAGCCCCTGCTCTCCAAGAACAAGTTTATTGGGCAAAAAAAAGGACAATCTTGTCATTTTTTGTAGGTAGTAAAGCACTGGGAATTATTCTTTAAATCTGCTGTTACTGATCCATTAAAAGTGATACATTCGTTGCAGGAGAATGAAGTTTAAAATGATTCCCACTTGCTTTCTTCCAAGTGACAATCCAAGAGGGGCTACCCAGCTTAACAGAGAGAAGCAGTTAGAAAGAAAACAACCAGAAGTTTGTTCGAACCTGAGGGAGTACTTATTTCCAACAGTCAGCAGATAACTTCAGAATCACTTTGTATTTTTACCTGTTATTCTAAAAAGTAATCTTCCGATAGGTTCCATAAAGGGAGTAATATCTAAAGATATTATTTCAAATAAACATATCACTCCACTCAAAAATAAAGTGGCATTAAATTTGTAAGCTAGGAAATAAAAGCAAAGGCTTTCTCTCAAATGCAAAAGAAGGTATCTACTTATAAGACATAATCAAAAATAATCCAGACAATTAAGCAGAGGTGGCTGGAGAGGGAGATAGTGGGAGGTCACTGAGGGAAATAGATAGGGGGGTGATGGGTATGGTGTTGGCATTAATGTGCATGGGAAACCACTTATTAATAGCATTGTAAACCACAGAACCTCAATTGAAAAAAAATTTAATGACCAAAATTCAAATGGAAAAAAAATTAGAAAAGACATAGGATCTTGTGTACTTGGTTTATCTCATCTGTTAAATAGGAATCAGCAGAGCCCCTATCTTAAGTGATTGTCAGGAGGATTAAATAAGCTCACAGGTGAGAAGCTCTGGAAAGAGCGTCTGGCCAATACTGCATGCTCAGTAAATGTTAGTATTAGTTACTAGGCGCACCTCCCACAACACATTAGTTATTAGATCAACTCTTGCTTCCCTCCTGGGGAAGGCAAACAGCCCTGAAGGAATCACAATCAGATGAAAATCTTGGTCACCAGGTAATATCAACCCTCTTTCACTGAGGATGTGCGCTGAAAAATCAGCTCCAGATTTCTGAAAATCAAAACCCAAGAGAGCAACCAGGGTTTGTTCACAGAGGACTGGCATTTCTGACGGAGAGGGGTGGGCTCATAACCCAGAAAGACCTGCTCGAGACACATCCTGTATTTTCCCGAGAGCTAGACTTGACTTGAAAGGTGGAAGTCACAGAGGGAAGTGTCTCTCCCTGGAAGAAAGATGCTGCTATTGAAAACATCTACTTTATAAAAGCCAGAAAGCCTCCAAGGGAGAAACAGCACTGTTCTGAGTGAGGAAAATGGGCTTCAGCAGTCAAGAATGACAGAGAAGATGCCTAGGCATGTCCATGCTGAATGCCAATGACAACAATTGCCACCATCATCATGACAATGGGAGCTGACTCTTGGGACAGAAACTGCCAAGCAAGCTATGAGGACTTAACCTACACTGATGCATTTAATCCTTACCACGATCCTTACCACTCTTTCTCACCATCACAGTACTCTGCCTACTTACCTCCCTTCTCTGGAATCCTGAGCAAGATACTTTATCTGTCTCTATTGCCTGTTTATAACATAAGAATGATAATGGAGCTCAGATGATAGTGATAGGGGTGAAATGAGAGGGCGCACCTGGAGCAGTGGGGCGGAGCCTCAGTCCAGTGAGTAAGGCGCTTGCCTGGCATGTGACCGACCGACCTGGGTTCAGTCTCCAGCACCTCGTGGCACTGGAGCCCACCAGGAGAGAACTGTGAGTAAAGAGCCAGGAGTAAGGTCTGAGCATCAAAACAAAATGAAACAAGAGGATCCAGAATAGAGTCTGACACAAGCACTTTCAACTCTTAAGGAGGAAAATTGGAGGGCGTAGTTTGGGGCGACACACCCGGCAGTGCGCAGGGGCTTTCTCCCTGGCTCTGTGGTCTGGGATCATTCCTGGCAGTGCCTGGGGCCATATGTAGTGCAGGAATCAAACCGAGTTCACCACATATGCCATAACTTAACCCCTCTACTATGTTTTATTTGAAGGACCAGTGAGGAAGGCGCAAAGAGTCTTCATGGTGTCTTAGCCACAATGATTACTGACTCAATTTAAAAAAAAATCAAATAAGTGGGACTCAAAGCTTGCTAAATTTGAAGGGATTCTCTGAACAAAACAGCCCTGATAAAAAATCTGAGCAAAACTGCAAGTTCTACAGAGATTGGGCAGCCCGCAGTAGACTGCCTGATTATAAAGCAGACTCCCACAAATGGTTACTCTCACTATCCCCAAGGTCTTTCGACTTTCAGAAGACTCCTCATTTGCGTCACCACAGGGCTTTTTCACCTTGCACCCACTTAATCAATTCCCAAACTGAGGTCAACCCAATTCCCCTCATTTATATCTGCTATCCAGCTGCAATCTGGCACCTACTGCAACTACTCAAAACCTCACACACTCTTCAGTTACTGCTTCAGTTTCTGTAGAGGTAACACGGACACTCCCAGATCTACTCCTGCCCTGCAAGTAGCCTAAACTCTGCAGGAATTAGAAAACATAAGCAGTTTTCTCAGTACCAAGTCTTCCCACTTTTCATATACCTTCTTTTTATGCCTCTAAAGCTCTGCAGCAGGACTGGAGTGATAGTCCAGAGGGGGAGGCATTCGCCTTGAACATGGCCGACTCGGGTTCGATCTCCGGCATCCCATATGATCCCCAGATCACCGCCAAGAGTAATTCCTGAGTACAGAGCCAGGAGTAACCCCTGAGCATGGTTGGGTGTGACCCAAAAAGCTAACCAAAGTTCTGCAGCAGCAAATCAATTCCCCACTCTCCTTCCCATTTCCAAATGACTAATGCTTCCAGTCCTCCTTTCTAAGGCCACTCTCTTCTATTCCCTGATATAATCTGGAAAACATCCCCTTTGGTTATCATTCTGGCAACTGTCCATAGATATACAAATAAGTAAAAAAAAATCCTCAGTCCTGTTTCCCTTATAAGCCTTTACCCTTCCTCCGATTTTAATGCCAAATATTTTTAGAGGTCTCTTAATGAGGTACAAAAGCTGCTGGAATATTAAAAGTGAATTACTCAAGGCAACCTGAATTGGGTTATTCTGGTCAATTTTTTAAATATGCTTAGTTAGGTTCTAACAACCCACATCTATGGATTTGATGACTAATCATTTTCCCATTTACATATAATTTCAACAAACATAATAAAGGAAAATTTGCCATAGAGGTTTGTTGCATGTACGAACTCTACTTTTAGCTTAAAGTTGATATATGCTTTGGGATTTCTACCAGTAAGTTTATATGTAGCAATATTAATACCTCGAAAGTAATTCCTAGTGAGCTAAGCCTTTATATTCTAGAGACATGAAGTTGTGAATAATAATGCAAATTGTCTACATAAATGCCTATTGTCGAAAACTTACTGCCTATGAAGAAACATAAGCTTCATGGAAATAGTTTCTCTGTAACTCTTGGGATAAGAAATACTTAGCAGAAGGATCTGAAAGAGTAAAGAATGTGAGGTAGTTAACACAGCAAACATACTAAGGAATATAAAGTTGTCAGAATTTTGCAGCACTAAGAAGGGTGTGTACCAGGGACAGCATGGAGAGAGGATTAAAAGCTGGTTTAGTGGACACACAATTCATGAAGCTTATTTTTTTAAAAGCTTATTTTTATTTTTTTAAAGCTCAGTTTTTTTAAAAAAAAGGCACCCCAAAAACTTAAGAAATGGGGAAACATTCTCAAGCAAAAGAATGAAGAAAAATTAAGCTCACAGTTTAGAAAGAGTCCTTTAAGTGTGAAACAGCCACAAGAGAGAAAAAAACAGATGGACTGGACACTGAGCAAGAGAACAGAAGCTACAGTGGGACACTGGAGACCAAGGAGAGAGTTAAGATGCATCTGAAAATTAGAGGGATCTGATGATGAAGGGAGGTGACAGGGAAACGGGAAAAGTCCGAGATGTGCTCAAGGCATCTCGTAGAGAACTAAACCATGATTACACAAACCTAGTTTAACTCAAGAACTGGTTCAATGAGAAAATAATTCTGTTTGGAAGACACCGAGTTCAAAGGCGTCAGGAAGCAGGTTAAGGTGGGAAAGTTGGATGGTACCAGGCTAGAATCTGCAAAACAAAGAGTGGCTAGAGCACATGACCAAGAGTGGCCAGAACAGAGCATGTAAAGCTACAGACACCATCTCACCCTGGTATTATTTCAATAAATTCTTCGGGTAACTCTCAAAGTTGACCAGTTCCATTTATTCTCATAATTGTAGAAATTCCACAGTAATTAAAGTCCCTGTGGGCAATAACTTAAAAAAGGCAGATTTCTTTTCTTGATCTTTTAATCCCCTCTCCCAACTCCATTCCTCTTCTCTGCCTGTTGGTCTGGGTAAGGAAGATGTGAGGTATCAAATAGGGAAGTATAATTTTTAATGTAATTTTCGCTTTTATCTGAAGTGTAAAAAGCAGAGGAAAGCATGTCACCACCCACGCTTAAGCTAAATGATTTGGCTGGGTGACTCTCCACTGATTTTCTCCTGCAAGTCACGGACCCATAAGCAACTGGCATCCCCCAGCCAATACAACCCTCCAGTTGTAGCGTTTACCAGCACTTCCTGAACCATCCACACCGTTCCTGTTGCTCACTGTACCTTTCTCTAGCTGGCGATGCCCTAGTTTGATGGCATGTGGAAAGGAAGGGCCTGTCCGCAAGGAAACATCGGCTTCCTTCCTGAACAGGGAAATCCCGGAAGGTGGCACGGGAGAAACCAAAAAGCAACCATCACTTAGTCGCTTGGACTCTTTTGGCAAAGACTTCCACTGAGGCACCATTAGAGCAAATCAATGATCGAAATAGGATTATTTGTCCGAGAGGGTCAACAAGGCTTCCCACAAGTTTTCTACATTCAAACTATGTTTTAAATTTGCAGCAGCACACAGAATCTGGCCTCAGCCTACAAAGTGGCTAAGACTGCAAGGCACTGTCCCATTTCACTTCAGGATTATAGGCAAGAAGATTCCTGGCACAAACAATAAACAAACCCCCCCTTTCCTTTTCTATAGTTACATTTGATGAGCTAATAAAATTATTCCATTTTTCATTAGAAAATATTTTCTTAGATGTTTACTTTTGTATGCTTAATTTTAAAAAGACTTGTTGCACGCTTTATTTTGTTCGCTTTTCATTTCTTTTTTTCCTCCCATCCACTTCTGTACCCAGAAAATATCCAAGGATTCCCGGGTAAAGCTGACAGCCACTGGATCGATATGTTAAAACATCATTTTAAAAATAGCCGTAAATAGATAAGGTATCGGTCATCAAATAGAAATTAGCAATCACTGATAATAACATTAAAAATTAGTGTGGGCATGAAATCTGGAATTTTAAAACATCAGTTTACTATGCTGATTAATTCAACATTTATATTTCATCAGAACTTAATAATCCCATAAATAAATAGAGCTCTCAATTATTTTTAAAAAATCAAGGGATAACATATGTATTTAGACATATTAGCAGCGTAAAGTTGTATGCTTCAACACACTTATTGGGGAAAAGTCTGAAAATATTACTACACTAAATTCAAGGGTATCTGCAGGAATCCGACATAAAAGTCCTCTAGAATAACAACATTTCAGGAAATTAAAAAAACAAAAAAAAAAAAAAAGGAAAGGGTCAAATAGGGAAGGGCCTCCAATGAATCCACAAAGTTCAGTGCTTGCTCCAGCTTGATTTTTTTTTTTCCTCCGTGAGGGGGTTAAAAAAAAAACCAAACAAGTCTCGGGACGGGTGGGTGGGCGTCACTTAGATGAAAGCTCATCTACTGGAATAAAGGGGGAGGCCGCTTGGGCGGGCGACACAGGCGACTCGGTGGTAGTGCTGACTTTCGCGGGGGAGCTGCAGGACGACCCGGCGCTGCCGCTGCTTGCATCCAGGGGATCCGACGCCGCGCACACGCCAGGGTCTGACAGCTGCGCGGCGTCCGAAGAAAGCATGTTGGTGATGCCCTGGAAAAATCTCTTTGGCTGATACTCAGTTTCCATGTCACATTTTCTTTTCAATGGTCCGAGCACACTTGGTCTGATGCAGTTGATGGGGCTCTGGCTCCTCCGCGTCGTGAAGCGGGTGGTCGGGCTGGGAATGGGACTCGGCGGCAATCCGTTGCTACTCACGAAACTTTGCAAGGAGGGAGAGAAACACTGCTTCCCGATGCCCCGCGTGGGGGACGGCGCTGGGGACACCGGAACGAAGTCGATGCGCTTCGGGGAGGCGGATTTCTCCGCGTCGTTGTCACTCAGGCTGAAACTTTCCTCCCAGGAGTGGCTGATCTGCATTGCGGTCTGCACCTCGCGCTCGTGGACCGTCTCTCGGTTGATCAAGTCCATGCCCTCCTCCTGCTTGATCTGGTGCAAGCGGCTGCTGTGCATGCGGACCGGGGAGGCCGGGAGCAGCAGGCCGTGGCGGTTCGGGAACGTTGTGCTGTTCCGCCTGGCGCTGGGCGCCTCGGCCTGGAACACCGGCGAAGTGTCACTGAGGCCGTGGATTAGGGGGCGCTGTTAGACCTCCTGAGGCCCCCGCCGCCGCCGCCACTGCCGCTTCCCTCCGCCGGGCTCCCGCCCGTACCCGGAGGCAGCTCCAGGTCGAGCTCCATCTTCTCCTGAGCCATGTCGGGGGCAGGGAGGCGGGGGCGGTGCTCGGTCAAAGAGCCAGGACTGCCATTCCCCGCAGCTCAGGGTCGCCGCCGCCGCCGCCGCCGCCGAGAATCTGTCAGCGGGCTCGCTCCCGTGCGCATGCGCGCCCCTCTGCGCAGGCGCCCTGCGAGGTCTCGCCCGGCGGCGCCTGCTTACGACGTCAGCGCTGCGCCGCGGCCCGGGCGGGAGGGGGTGACGAGCGCAGCAGCAGCTAATCAGTGTTTTCCTTCCGCGAACGGCTGTTGCGCGCAAACTCGCTTTAATTGGGCTGGCAAAGTTTCCGTTTCCCAGAGTCTGTACTGATAAAACGAGAGGGTGCTGCCGGTGTGGGACTGGCCTAGCCAAAGAGAGCTTCCCGGAGGAAAGGGCACGCTCCCTGCGAGCGAAGTGGCGTCGCGGGTGCGGCGGGTGCAGAAGCCCGCGGGGAAGCTGGGGCTGCCGGCCCAGGGGCGAGAGGGAAGCTAGGCGGAGGGGAAGTGGGGCCCAGATGCAGAATGGATTTTCTCATTGCAGAGGCAAACTAAGGTTTCCGTCCAGCAGGGCAGATTCCATTCTTTATCCCGACGACCATACACGCTGCTAAGGCTAAGGCTTCTTAACTGTGCATGCAATAGTGACGCGAAAACCCGCTGGCTGAAGTTAGAAAAGCAGGATTACATGGACATACGAATTTACGGAATATGCTACATACGAATTTACAGAATATGCTACCTGCACGGCAGAGCCTGGCAAGCTACCCGTGTTGTATTTGATATATATGCCAAATACCAGTAACAATTATAGACCTCATTCTGGAATGGATTGAGGCTCTTTATGTTCCTGGAGCAAGCAGATGCCTTGGGCTCTACTAGCATGAGACAGGACATATGGAGATGTTACTGGGGCCCGCTCGAGCAAATCGATGATAAACGGGAAGACAGTGATACAGTGATACGGATTTACGGGGAAAGACAAAGAAAATAATCATCTAGGCCAGGGCGGATGGTACCTCACCCTTAGGGGACAGTGTGGGAAGGTGTGAGGGAATAGTAAAGCTTGATAACTAGCTTATGGGACGGGCAACACCTGAATTTGTATTGCACTTGTTTCATTTCGCCATACATGTACCCAGCACACGGATGTGTGCTGTCATGTTCAGGATGAGGGCTTTGGTGAGGCCACGACTAGTAAGACCTCGAATTAAAACATACAAAACCACCACGCGCATATCTCATCAGTACAAGTTATTTCATAAAACCTGTGTTAGTATGTATTCCTTCATGTCAGTCAAGTCTGGGGTCTGTGTTGCTCTGTTGCTGTTTTCCCTACGCACCGCCTGGGTGCCAGACTCTGCTAGGAGCAACTCCCAATAGGAGGGCATTTAGTTTCTGCTACGCAGGGAAAGAAAGGTAAGAAAACGCATTTCAGATAGTGGCTAACCATAGGGGTGTGATGGAGCTTGGAAGTTAGACCGGCCCAGACCTAAATGAAGAGCAGCAGCAAGTTACGCTGACACCTGGGAGATGCCTGTTTCCAGCGTGAAGAAGAGCAAGAGCAGGTCAAGAGCAGGGGAGCCATGAATTGGGTGAGTCAGGAATCGGGTAATGGCCGATTCACCTGAAGTATAAGAGAGGTTTGAGGGCGAAGGAGTGTCGCAGCTTGGTCTAAGTACCATGACAGCCACTGGAGAATAATACGTTTATGTTTTAAATTTCACCTGGGCTCTATGGAAAATAAGCTGAAAGAGGGAAAGAACGGAGACAAAGACAAAAGGAGAAGCAAAGAATTACTGGACTAGGGTAAATGGTGGCTCAGCAGTGGCGGTAGGGAAAAACAGATGGATTCAATATGTTTTGGAAGTAAAACCAGTAATATTTGAAGATGGTGTAGGTTTAGGTGGTTAGTAAACATAGTTCAAAGTCAGTTAACAGGTGTTTTACTTAAATTGGATGGTTTCATTCACCAACAGGGAGTACACGTACACTAAGGTTTCAGTCCATCTCAGTTGATTTCTATTAAAGTCACATGGTTATTTTGGTTCTTGCTTTTGTTTTGAGTCCATATCCGGCAGTGCTCAGGGGCTTATTCCTGACTCCACGCTCAGGGACCATTCCTGGCAGGCTTGGGGAACCATACAGGGTGCTGGGAATGGAACCCAGTCAGCCGTATGCAAGGCAAGTGTCCCTACCGCTACTTGCTGTACTTTGTGTGTGTGTGTGTGTGTGTGTGTGTGTGTGTGTGGGGTGTGTGTGGTTATTTGAACCAAAAGAGCTCAGCCCACTGTGGTGGAAGAAAACAAGACCCAGAGAAATTGACATGGCATCAGAATCTGATTAGTGGTTGAGAAATATCAGTAAACTTCAGTACAGAGAGCTGAGGTCTAAAGTCTGGGCTTACTCTACTGTATCTCAAGACAGTTTAGAATTTGGATGTAAAATGCAGCCAGGAGAAATACACATCTTGGTAATAATGTTGATTATTGACACCTAAAATTACAGAAACTGAATTATGTTTTCCAAGAAGCAGTAAATAGTCAAAGTGCTTCCCATGTATTCATTCATTTAATCCTCAGCACGTCTCCCTCAGGTAGGTATTGCTCTTTCCATGTTTCAAGGGAAACTAAGTGTATGGATGTTTGTAAGTAAGTTCCCAGGGTAACAGTAAATAACAGCACCTGGGCTTTCTGGCTCCAGAGCTTATGTTGCCTCCCAAAGTTTAACAAATATTTCAAGACTTGGAGAAACAACTTCCAGATTGTTAGCAGTTTTAGAAATAGACTGCCACTGGACACAGGATTGACGAAGCGTGAAGAGATGGCATTTTCTATAAAAGTGGCAGCATGGCTATAAAAAAGAACTTGATAACATGAAATACATAGAATGGATAATGCGGAGCATGGAAATTAAAGTTGGCTCAGATAAATGGAGCTCTGCATACTACCCCAAGAGCCTGTGTTTAATCTGTCAAGGTTTTTGATGAAAGGAATAACTAAGAGAGTTACTGTTCAGGACCTGCCAAATGGACCAACGATGTTTAATGCACTAAATCCATGTGAAAGAATGGACAGTGAAAACATTTTCTCAGTACATACTGCCTACCAAGCCCTTTAAACATTCCATTATCCCATTTAATACATGCAACAGTCCTAATAATTAGCTTTTGTTAAGTTCATTTCATAGGACAACTAAGAGTTATGCAACATCCACATGAAGGCTTAAGATCTGAAACAATCTGATTCAAAGTCTTAACTTCAAACCTGAATTCTTATTGTTGTTCTTCCCATCAGAGATAAAATGGGTGGCTGACTAGACAAATGAACAGCAGAGAGACGAGATGGACTTGGGTGACAGGAAGGTCATTAAATGTACATCTAGGGATGTCTAGGAGAGAGAGAGGATGCCAGAAATAACAGAAGTTCAAGTGTCAGTAGCTGAAAGAACAAGGAGAAAGCAGATAGATTCTAAGAAAAAATAGATACTAGTAAAGAAAAAGAACATCGGTACAAAACAGATAGTAGAGGAGTAAAGCACTCGTCTTACTTGCAGTCAATCCCAGCGCTTCAAATGGCCTCGTCAGCAATGCCAGGAGTGGCCTGAGCACTGCTCAGTGGGTTCAGCTTTCACCCAAATGAAAAGAGCACTATGAAACTTCATGATATTCATAACAGATTGTAATACGTATATTATTAATTTTTTGCTGATAAGGTTCAGATGTGCCGACATTGGCTATGTCTGAATAAGCACAGTTATCACTAGTAAACAATAGAGATGGTGAGGATAAAAATCAAACATCTGTGCCATTCACTTGGGTCTTACCTAAACATGACTATTGCAGAGCTGAACTGGGTTCTCCTTCTCTACCTGTCTCTAAGTCACCTCCCCACCTACTCTCAAGGTAATTGAGAAGTGGCCTGAAGAGTTCTTTCTTTCTTCAAAACACTTGAATGGATTAATCATTTTTGGTTTGGCGGAGCTTGGGGTCAGCTTTGTGCTTTTGTTCACTCCTAGAGAACTTCCAAGCACTATGTGGTGCAGGGACTGAACCACGGTCGGCCACATGCAAGGCCAGGGCTTACCCCGTCCTATCTCTCTGGCCCTCTTGCAGACAAAATGAGTCATTACAATGAGCCAGAGACCCCCAAGCTTCCCTTTTCACTGCAGAAGCCTCCAAAGCCACTGAGCATCCACACTGCATCCACACTTGGCTCCTCTCTCTACTTGCGCTGATCTTCCAGTGGCTCCATCCCTTCAGGTGTCTTCATATGTACCTCTGAGAAGCCTTCCCTGAGTTTCCTTTAGAAAAGCAGCAGCAGATGTGAAAGAGCATCTCATCTGATCACTGGGCACCACCAGAGTGATCCCGAACACAGTCAGGTGTAAGCCCTCAGCACAACCCTCGGTGTGGCTCAAAAACATCAAAATAAAAAGCTGCAACACCTGACATCAAGCCAGTACTCCATGTCCTTTATTAGCTTTCTCCCAGAGCACTGCTCAGGGAACACACATCTATTATTCTCTGGCTGATTCTCCCCTACCGCATGCCCCCAGTCGCCTTTCCTAAGAGCAAGAACATGAGGCTGGAGTGATAGTCCAGCAGGCAATGCACTTGTCTTGCATGCAGCCTACCCAGGTTCAATCCCCAGCACCACGTCTGGCTCCCAGAGCACACTGCCAGGCATGAAGCCTGAGCACCACCCGGTATTGCCCAAAACCAAAAACCAAAAAATGTAAGAGCAAATACCAAATGAAAATGTAGTGTGCGTTAATAGGGTGCTTGCCTTGCATGTAGTTGCATGTAGTCAATCCAAGTTCAAATCCCTGGCACCATAATAAGCACAGAACTTGGAGTGATCCCTAAGCACAGGACCAGGAGTAAACCCTAAGTGCACCAGAGTAGACCCAACAACCAACCCACCAACAAAATTTTAAACAGTTTCTAAACAGTAGAATATATACTATCTATAGCTTATGCTATAGGCACAGATACATGGGGCGGAGCTGAGACACAGATACACGGGGTAGAGCTGCTACCGGCTCTCCTGTGCTCAGCTGATCATGAGGTGTCCAGAAGGGAAGGCAAGTTCTAGCCCTGGCCCGCCATTCCAATAGAGCCTGACAAGAAGCCAGAGGAACCCCCACACCATGAGGGGCCGCCATTTTCAACATCAGGACTCCACAGCTTGTTAGAGCTCCATCAAACAATAAGCTGCTATCTCCCCCATTGCATGGTTCATCAGTAAGTGCACAGACTGAGGGGCCTACTACTACCAAAGTATCCCACCTGCGTGGCAGAGCCTGGCAAGCTACCCGTGTCATATTTGATATGCCAAAAACCAGTAACAATTATAGACCTCATTCCCATGACCTGAACGAATGGTTTCAGGCTCTTCGTGTTCCTGGTTGTGAGCAAATGCCTTGGGCTACACTAGCATGCGACAGGAAGTATGGAGATGTTACTAGTGCCTGCTCAAGGAAATAGATGAATAACGGGAAGACAAGTGAAGTGGTAGCCTATGCATTTGAACTATTACAGTGAGAGTAAAGCCACAAATTTGTTATTTCTATACCATAAGCTGAGACACACAATATAATTAAAAGTACCCAGTGATGAGGATTCTAAGCAGCATTGACTGTATGATGTTGCTACTTCCTCTCAAAGGAATAAAGAATAACTGTAGAATGGCAGCAAAAAAAAAGAAATTCAAACTGTTTAAAATGAATTAATACCAGAGGCAGAATACAGGAGATATTCCTAAGTCAATTCACCCTTCTGATCTCACTTTGGTTACGAATAAAATACTATACCTAGCATTCATACTAACTTCTAAGTCTTAAATTAGATATATTCTAACTTCTAAGTCTTAAATTCATATATTCAACAAGTTTTATTGTGATATCACATTTTAAAAATCTAATAGTTTAAATATGCAGGGGTGGGCTGGAGCAATTGTACAACAGGTAGGGAGCTTGCTTTGCACACAACTGACCAGTTTCAATCCCCAGCACCCAAATGGTCCCCTGAACCCCATCAGGAGTGTTCCTTGAGCACAAAGCCAGGAGTTAGCTCTGAGCATTGCTCAATGTAGCCTCAAGCCCAAAATAAATATGCTTGTGTAATTTTTCATGATTAAACCCCCACTAATAAACAGAAAAAGCAAATACTCATATTTTAAAGAATTATAACATGAAATGCATCTGAAATATTAGCATGTGAAAATATGAATATAACTAACAATTTTCTCAACATTTCAAATTAAGTAGCATCATAAATCTGAAGTAAATAATATTTTTTTGTCTTTTTCCGCGCGGGCCCGGCCGCCGGATTCTCCGGGGTGCTGGGGGCCTATGGGATCGATTGAACAGGCGGCGGAGGCCGCCGTGCAGGCAAATGCCGGCCATCGCTCCGGCCCATAAAATAATTATAATTTTATTAATAAATGATAAAGTAAATACAGCAGAAGAAAATTAGTTTTAAAGCATATTAACCATATTAACTTAAGAATACTAACTGAATTAAAACAGCATGGTATTGGAATAAAGACAGACATCTAGAACTATGGAATAGAGTTGAATATCCTGACACAGACCCTAAAATATATGACCATTTAATCTTTTGATAAAGGAGCAAAAAAAAATGAGGTGGGAAAAGGAAAGCCTCTTCAACTCAGTGGTGCTGTAAACAGCTGGGCATTTATGTGTGTGACCAAAAAAAAAAAGAAACCTCAGACCTCTTTCTAACCCAAGTACAAAAGTCTGATCTTAATGGATTAATGATCTCAAGGTCAGATCTGAATCCATAAGGTAAATCAAAGAAAACGTAGGCGAAATCCTCCACAGCATTGAAGCTAAATGCGTCTTCAAAAATGAAACACCACTGACCAACCAAGTGGAAGCAAAGATTAACTAATGGGACTACAGGAAGCTAAGAAGGTTCTGCACCTCAAAAGAAATTATGACCAATATACAAAGACTGCCCATGGGTTGGGAAAGAATATTTACCCAATACCCATCTGATAAGGGGTTAATATCCAAGATATATAATACACTGATCCTGTTCACTGTCTCCTGTTCTGTTGGAGCCGGGTGCGTCATCTCCATAGTTGTCTTCAGTAAGCCAGGACCGTTGCTCAGGAACTAAAGAGCTCAAACCTTCCATCAGGTCATGGGAAATACACTGATACAACTTCATAAAAAAAACCCAACCCCATCAAAAAATGGGGAGAAGAAATAGATAGAAACTTCCTCAAAGAAATTCAAATGACCAAAAGGCATATGAAAAAATGCTCTTCATCACTAATCATCAGGGTGATGCAAATCAAAACCACAATGAGATATCATCTCATACCGCAGAGACTGCTACACATTCAATAAAACCAAGAACAACCAGTGCTGGCATGGATGCAGGGAGAAAAGGACTCTCATTCACAGTTGATGGTAATGTCGACTGGTCCAGGCTTTTGTGAAAAGAATATGGACATTCCTACAAAAAACTAGATATTGAGCTCCCATTTGACCCAGCAATACCACTCCTGGGAATATAATCTGGGGCCCAAAAACACACAGCAGAAACACAATCTGCAATTCTTTGTTCACTGCAGCACTGCTCATAACAGCCAAAATCTGAAAACAACCTGAGTGCCCAAAACAGATGCCTGGATAAAGAAACTATAGTACATCGGAATACTATGCATCTGTTAGGGAAAATGAGGTTATGAAACTTACTTATAAATGGATGACATGGAGAGTATCATGCCCAGTGAAATGAGTCAGAAAGAAAGGGACAGATAAATGCAGAATGACTGCATTCATTCATTGTACATAAAAAAATAGTATGAGACTAATATTCAAAGCCAGGCAAAACAGACCAGGAGGATTTGTCAATGGTTGAAATCTATCACAAGTGTGGGGGGAGGCTGATGGTAGGTAAGACAGAGAAGGGACCAGTTTGACAATAATAGTTGGAAATGGTAATGCTAGACTAGAACTGAGTATTGCAAGCAAGTAAAGGGATATACATGATAACCCTTCAGTGTATTGCAAACCACAATAGGTGGTTTTGCTAAGGGAGCAAAGGAGCTAAAAGAGCAATAGGTGGTTTGCTAAAGGTGCAAAAGGAGAGAGAGACAGAGAGAGAGGCAGACAGACAGACAGACAGACAGAGAAAGCAAGAAGAGCTACCTGTCATAGAAAGAGGTACCTGCCATAGAGGCAGGTTGGGGGGTGGAGTTGAGGGAAACTGGGGACACTGATGTTGGGAAACGTGCACTGATGGAGGGACGGCTGTTGGAACACTGTATGACTGAAACCCACTCAAGAACGAATTTGTAATGGTCTATCTCGTGGTGATTTAATTTAAAAAAATTAAAAGAATGCTAACTGAAACAAAAGTTTTAGGAAAAAATCTTTGGTAGTATCTACTAAAACAAAATATGAGGGGGCACGTATGGAGCTATAGCACAGCAGGCAAGGCAGCTGCCTTGCACATGGCTGACCTAGGTTCAGTCTTCAGCACCACATATGTCCCCAAGCCCATTGAGCACTGCTGGGTATGGTTCAAAAACAAAGATAACAACACAAAAGGAAATATTTGTTTACCCTATGATTAAGCCATTACATTCCAAGATATATATACCCCAGGATAAGCGCTTGTCTCTAATAATAGGCCTATTTTTTTCCATTATTATTTGTGCTCCCAAATCAGAAATAACCTAAATGCCCATTAAGTTGTCAAATAGTTGTAAACAAATTATACAATGGAATTCTTTTTCAACACAATTGGAGTTATACAACAAAAGGGAATGAAGGAAATCAATGATGAAAGAATATATTCTCTGACTCCATAATTAAGAATTTCAATCTATGGCAAAAGTCAAAACAGCATTACTGTTAGGGTGACTGGGAAGGTCACAGGAAACAGTCTGTCTCCTAGTCTGTCTTCACAGGTAGACACATATGTAAACACTTTTCAAACCAAATACTCCACATATATATATATTATGATATATAAAATTAGATCTCAAAATGTTATAGGCATGGCGGAAAATATAACTTGAAGTTGGATGGTAAATGGAGGAGGAGGGGAAGAGTAAACCTATATGTCAACTGGACGAGGGATTTTTTTTTTTCCTTTTTTGCGTCACACCCAGCAATGCTCAGGGGTTACTCCTGGCTCTTCACTCAGGAATTACTCCTGGTGGTGCTGGGGGACCACATGGGATGCCGGGGATCAAACCCGGATTGGGCGCGTGCAAGGCAAACGCACTACCCGTTGGACTATCGCTCCGGCCCCGGGGATATTTTGTTCCAGCATGAGCACGAGGCTCTCTCTGAACAGGAGTGTTCAGCTTCACCATCTCTCTGACACACAACAGTGTCAAGGGAAGGGCAGTTAGTTGGAGTTCAAGGGAGCCGGAAACATACTCACACACCCCTGAGGCGTCGTTCATTGAGAACCTAAACACAAAAGATTCTAGCAGCAGCTTCCTTAGCTTAGGAGCCCCCAGTGCCCTCAGAGGGAGTTATTTCTAAGAACATATGAAGAAGAAAGCGAAGTTTAGCCTTCCAACTTGCTGGATTAAAATTTCTGAGCATTGGCGGGGCGATAGCCCAGCGGGTAGGGCGTTTGCCTTGCACGCGCCGGCCCATGTCGGCCCAGGTTCAATCCTCAGCATCCCATATGGTTCCCCCGAGCACCGCCAAGAGTAATTCCTGAGTGCAGAGCCAGGAGAAACCCCTGAGCATTGCCAGGTGTGACCCAAAAAAGAAAAAAAAAAAAAAATTTCTGAGCATTTTGTTCAACAAAGTTCCATGATACTCTTCCAGCATAAAATGGAACAGTTTTTTTTTTGTTTGTTTGTTTTGGCACCACACCTGACAATGTTCAGGGGTGACTCCTGACTCTGCACTCAGGAATTACTCCTGGAAGTGCTCAGAGGATCATATGGGATGCTAGGGATCAAACCTACGTTGGCCGGATGCAAGGCAAATGCCCTACCCTCTGTGCTATCGCTCGAGCCCCTAAACGGAACAGAGTTTAAGTGGCAACAGAAACACTCAACCGAAGCTGTTGTTACATCTGAGAAAATGAGCATTATTATTGGCCAAGAGGAAGTTTCATCATGATGGAAGAAAAACAGCAGATGATGTTGAGACTGCTTTTTACCACTGATTCTACAATACGGAGAGCCAAGTAAATGCAAACACCGTTTATAGTACTTGACCTCTGAGGTTTGCACAATCTAATTCTTAAAAAATGTAAAGCAACAAAGAGGATTTAAGAAGTATGACTTTTCTCACCTTTCAGTGTTGCTAACAGCTGAGAGCCATACACACTGGACTTCAGCTATTAGCAAAATAGCAGGAACGCAAGTCACTGGTATGGAGCCATCACGCGGGAGGAAGTAAACAGAGGCCTTGACCTCCTGGAAGCTTACAGCCCGGATCTCAGCAAGCTCAAGTCAACAAATAAATACAAGTCATAGTTACTTCAATTTTTTTCAAGGAGAATTACCAGCAAAAATATTAGAAATAGCAATCTAGCCCTCCCCGCCCCCCACACACCAATATCTTCTTTTAAAGGTCTTTTAAAAAAGAGTATCGCTCTTACTTCTTGTTCTTTAATGATTTTAAACATTTTAGGCAATGTTCTTTCGGGGAGAAAGGTGCCTTCTCTTTGGCACTGAACTTCTGCAAGGCTATACATCTGATGTCCTTTTCCGTGCCGGTATACTTCCCTTTGTCTGTCTTTCCCTTGAAGGATTTATCCATCTGGCAATAAGGGATGAAAAGCCAAAGGCTTTAGAGATCATGTATAAAGTTCACAAGAAGACATGGAGAGATTGCCAGTCTAATTAACACTTGAGTTTCATCTGGGAAACATTTCTAAGCGCACAGCAAGGCCCAACTTGGAGTTAACTGTCATGCTTCCAACACCAAGACCACATCAAGTCTGCCAGTCTTTCCGGACTTCACTTTTCTCACTTATAAAGTGGAGACTCAGCCAGGTTACTTCATGGGGCAAAAGTAAGAGAACCCCTTGATAACAGCCTTATAAACAGAGACCCCCAGCAAACAGGGTTTCTTCTACTAAGATACTCCGTGCAAAAAAAGATCCCTTCCACTTTCTCACCACTTTCTCCAAAGGGCGGCCTTTGTTTTCCTGTTTCAGTTTGAATCAATGGAAGAATATTTGCTGACTTTTCCTAACACTGTTTAAATTTTCAAAGGCCTAAGTTTTCTGTGGTTCAAAAAGTATGAATTGAAAGGCTCATATGAGATCAGACTGAGAGTTTCTGAGAAGGAAAAAATGTCCCTCCCCTCCAAAAAAAAAACCCTCAAAACTCACATTTCTCCATCAGTCTGACAAGAGATGGATTTTGTGGTGGGTGGGTGGATGGGGGACAGAGGCCTTGGTAGCTAGAGAGCGGCTGGATCTGAATACGATTCCCTGCAGCAAGCCACTTGCCAGTCCTCAGTAGCACCACTGACCCTCCATGGCCACACAATTTCAATTGGGACTAATCCCAGAGGCTTATTCTCATTTACCATTTGAAATCCTATTTTGCACAGCTGTTATCTGCTACCATCCTTCCTGGTATCTCAGTAACTGCACAGGGACACACAATTGACAGTGCCTGACAAACTGAACTGAGCCTTTCTCAGGCAAAATTAGAAGAAATTAGAAGAAAAAAGAAAGGAGAGAAAAGAGTGGGCAAAGAATCATGCAATTTCAGTAGTTACCATTTCTCAAGATGGCACTTGTCCTTCCTTCACGTCTGAAACAACTACATGTCTCTCTGAAGGAGTTAAGTCAAATGTTGCAACAAAATTTGAAGGCATTGTTTCAGACTTGAAGCTATAGATAGGTTTTAGGGCATTTCTTTTGTTGCTCTAAGAATAATAACTGCACAATTAATAGTGACGACACCTGTAAGACACTAAGGTCTACATGCTCTTGGTCCCAAATCAATGAAAGCATAAACTGAAAGCAACGTAATTCAGTACTGTAGCCTTTGTCAAAACACCTTTTATTAACAGGAAATGAATGCTACCACGAAAGGAGTTCAGCCCCCTGAAAGGGTTCATTTATTAAGAAGTGGTACAAGCTGTTCTTCATTCTCCTTTTGAAATCTGAATGTTTGTTTGACCCCAGAATGAAGACACGTCCCATACTATTCTCACCATTATAATCACCCTACAACAGTAGTTCACGTTGATTGAGGGGCATATGTGCCAGGCGCTCTTCTAAATATATGGATTAATTCAATTCCCCCATCAGCATCTCTTAGGAATATTATCTTCATTTTACAGAAGAGGGGGGAAAAGGGAACAGAGTGGTTAAATAAACTACTTGAGGTGACAAAACCAGTTAAAAGGTGCAAGAATGAGAGCTCAAGGGCTTGGCTCCAGAGGCTGATATGTTAATCACTGCCCCCTACTGCTTACTATGAATACACTTTTTTTAAAATATTTTATTATACCACCGTGAGATATACAATTACAAAGATGTTCATAAAATATTCATATTTGGGTTTCGGTCATACAGTGTCCCAGCACCCATCCCTCCACCAGTGCCCATTTCCCACCACCAATGTCCCCACTTCCCTCCCCTTCCCTAGCCTGCCTCTATGGAAGGTTCTTTATCTCTTTCTCTTTCTCTCTTCCTTCCCTTACACATTGTGGATTACAATACATATATTAAGAGGTTGTCATGTGTATCTTTTTGCCTGTATTTAATGCTCAGTTCTAGTTGGTTTAGCACTTTCGACAATTATTAGCACACTGTTCCATAACCTCTGACTCCCACATGTTTGTGATAACTTGGGTTTTTCAAACCTGAAAAGATTAAAGTTTCGTTCACTGCTGGTGACTGTTGGTGGAACTGGCATGGATAGAATCATTCTACCCCTAAGAAAGACAGATGTCACTTCCATGAAACTGAATGGGACTGGGGACATTACCGAGGTTATAAAACCAAGCAATGAATATTGGCCCAGCTTTGCCCCAAGTAACCACACAAACAAGTACAAAGATTAGAATTGCAGATCCTCAAATGTGCAAGGACCAAGGAGTAAAGGCAGGATCTAAGAGCCAAGCCGCGCCCCAGGAACCAAGGCTTCCTACAGTAGCAGGCCCTCACCCAGGGAGGGAGGGGTTCAAATGAAGGGGAGGCTCTGCCCAACACCCAGCACCAGCCAGTTGAGATCCAAGTTACAAAGCGAATCAAGTCACACACTAGGATATTTTAATGCCTGAGATGGACAGGAAATTCCTGCACTGTGTTTCTGAAGCAGGGCTACACCATCCCCAGGGAATGCATTTGCTGAGTGAGTCAAAACCAAGGGAAGCTCTGCTTCTCTCTCAGGACAGTGACTTATGTCAGACACGCTGCGTAATG
This sequence comes from Cryptotis parvus, assembly GCA_021461705.1. Taxonomy (NCBI): domain Eukaryota; kingdom Metazoa; phylum Chordata; class Mammalia; order Eulipotyphla; family Soricidae; genus Cryptotis; species Cryptotis parvus. The sequence goes on along the minus strand of JAJIBD010023210.1, from coordinate 150,075 downwards.
AAGGACTGTGGGTTGTGTATGTATGGCTGGGGGTGCTGGTGATCTCAAATGAAGAGCTCCAATAGAGATAGCAAGAAGGAATGTGCTAGGGGAAAATCCATATTGGGGGGGAGCTGCACCCTAAGTACATGGGAAGGTGCTGCAGGTAGCCAGGCAGACTGCTTTGAAGGCTATGACTAATTCAAACTGAGAAAAACATGTTCAATTTCTGACTGGTGTCAGGTGTTTTCACCGTGCTGGTGGCAAGAAGCAATCAAAGGGTGTGACATAGAAAGACTCTGAAGGACTATTCCAAAGTTTCTCTTCCTCAGAAGTGAGCAGTAGGAAGAGTGATGGGTTATATATATGGATGAATATATGTGCATGAAGATGCCACACATAAGATCTATTCTAGATCAAGGAGATAGAATCGAGGGCAGAGGTAATGAGTCAGATACATATATGTGTATATTTATGTCTTTAAAATAAAACCTGAGCTTTGGTCAGCCCAATCAAATTCTTTCCTTCAATTGTAATAGGTATAGTTTCAAAGCGTTGCCTCTGTTTAACCAGCTTCATAACTGACAACACAAAGATTTCCACCTTTTGGCAAAAACAAAGGAACAATGCAGTGAATGCCACCGCTTCTATAAAACATGGTTCAGTTGGGGCCAGAGCGATAGCACAGGGAGTGGGCGCGTTGCCTTGCATGCAGCCAACCTGGGTTCGATCCCCGGCATCCCATATGGTCCCCTGAGCACCGCCAGGAGTAATTCCTGAGCGAATAGCCAGGAGAAACCCCTGCGCATTGCAAGGTGTGACCAAAAAAGCAAAAATTAAAAAAAAAAAAAAAAAAAAAAAAACATGGTTCAGTTGTCAGCCAGACGCAGAAGAAAAAAGCTAAAAAAATCCCTCCTGCATAGTTGATACCATTTTTCCTACTTTTCAAAATGTGTAAAAGTTGAAGTTGCATTTCATTTGAATGGTGTTTCAAAGTACACACAGATTTCCCGCCGCTGAAGAGGAATTCTGCATACAGCATGGAACTCAGGAGGAAGAAAGCGGAGAGCACGTGAACAAGGCCAGATCCCCACAAACAGCACGAGCCTTTCCCCACCTTTTGATTTCTAAGATAAATTTAATTTAAAAACTAAGCTGGGGCTGATTTGACTAGATACCAAGCTGCTGAAACTCCCAGGGAGAAGACTGGTCTCCAGGCTAAGACCTCTGGGGCCTTCTAGGATGACGGCGGCCCACGACCCTGTCCTGCAGAGGCCGGAAGCCTCACTCACACCCCCACAGCCGGTGGCCCCAGCTTTACAGCTTCAGGATTAAGCTGATCAATCTTCCCATTGATCAGCCCGGCCCTGCACCCCATCCAAATTCCACAGTACTGACAGCCCAATAGGAGCGCAGCAAATTATATGGGGCAGGGCACAGAAGCCGTCTAAGCTCAGTGAGTGAAAACAATAGCACAGAAGCTGGCCTAGCACCACACAGCTTCATAAATCCTCAGACAATGACTTTAATGACACCATTGTGACAAATAACAATTTCACAAATTTTCTTTTATTAAACTTTTTTTTTTTTGCTAATTCCAGTTTCCAATCTGTTGTAACAAACAATATAAAATAGATTACTCTGTTGCCTGCTAAGGGGGCAGACTTTGGGGATAGGCTGAGGAAAACTCCCAATGGTGGTGGATTGAAACATTAAATGCCTGAACAAAAACAATGTAGATCTGGATGGGAGAAATAAAAATGCATTACTGGATAGGAACAAAATGTGCACTTAATGAAGCAAATACTTCACAAACTGTTCAAATGATTCCAATGGCTTTCCTGACACAGTGACCAATCAATGACCACAAACACTCTCTTAGAGCAGAAAGCGCAGCTAGTTTATCCAGAGGTGTTCTCTCTCTAGCATAGCAGTACCCAGAGCCCCCACCAAAGAGCTCTCAGGACAGGAGACAGGGTAAGAGTCCTAAAAAAGGGAATTTGCATGTAGCCACCAGACAGCCCTAAAGGTGGGTGCTAGCCATCAGTGGCGGCCATCGTCAGTGTCAATTTCAACCAACTGTGCCCATGCACAGTTGACCCTTATTGTCCCTCAGAAAGGCTGTCCCTCACTGCTGGATTTCATGGGGCATCTGCAACTTATATCCATTAAATTTTTACAAAAAAAAAAAAAAAAAAAAAAAAAAAAACAGGGCTAAAGAGATAAAACAGCTAGGGCCAAGCTGTAGGGGAATTTTAGTCTATTTAACATGCTGTCAATTTACAGTTTAGGGTATTTTATTGAAGGGCTTCACATCAGTATTTAGAAACAAGGCATGTGGAGTCTATGTGTGCACTACATTTACACACACGTGTGTGTATACACGCTTAGTGAAATTATGGCACGAAGATCACTGGCTTCTTAAGAAATGCAAAAACTACTTTCTTGCTCTATGCTTAGAAAAAGATTAAAGAGTAATGTAATATCTGTCTATGTTTACATGGGGCAGTGTTGGCTTATACCCAAGGTCCCAGTTAAGACCTCTTTCAATAAATTATATGGTCAGCTTACTTAACATCAAATCTCATGACTATTGGAAGAATTTAATGAAGCCCCCTCAGCCTTGTACAGCTCCAGACAACGTTTTCTTAAACAACATTTTCTTTTTGTTTTATTTTTGGGTCACACCCAGCAGTGTTCAGGGATTACTCTGGCTCCGAACTCAGGGATTGTTCCTGGCAGTGTTGTGGCCATATGGGGGTGCAGCGGAGGGGATTGAAGCTGGGACAACCACATGTAAGGCAAACTCCTGCCTTCTTATTCTCTCTCTGGTTCCATGATAACTTGTTTATTTCTTCCACTGTAACTAACTCAGTTTTTATCACTGAGAGTTTAAGTAAAATTTCCTAGAAATACCTGATATTTCTCTATAGAATTTCATTTAGCATCTTACATTTGGCAGTTACTTCTTTATGTGGTCTTAAATTTTGTTGATTTTTGCTTTCGCTAGTAAGAAAAAGAACATTTGTTCTTGTAAAAACTTCAAAAACTAGATATATAAAAAAGGAAAAGTTGAACCAGGGGTAGGATGGGGGGGAATACTGGGACAAAGGTGGAAAAAGGGAAATGGACAGGGTGTGGGGTTATTATGCCGTATGCACAAAATCTTACTATGGAAAGAGTTGCAAATCATTGTGCATAATACAAGAAAAAGAAAAAGAGAAGTTGAAAATTACCCATAATCCCACCCAGTAACACTCGCCACTGTCCTGTAAAACCTTCCAGAAGCAGGTGAGAGAAAACTCAAAGAGCCGAGGGGTGGTCCAGGTGAATGCTTAGTAATTCAAAGTCCCCAAACACTGCCAGGAGAGAAGTTCAAGCTGAATGAACACAAGGTGTGGCCCAAAACAAGTCCAGCTGTTTACCTATCTACATACCTACCTGCATACTTCACAGCAACGTTTGTTAGCCTACTCCATAGTATGTGAGGAAACGCCTTTTCCATATCAATAAGTGCAGATTTACAGCCTTAATTTCAGTAACAAGACTATCTGATAATCTTCTTACTTACATTCTTGATGAGAAAGAGTTAAACTGATGTTTAACAATGCCTCATTCAATACATCTTTGCATGCTCATCAGATTACACTTAAAAGGAAAGTAGAAGCATAAAGTCAAATATATTTAAAACAATATTTTTTCTTTCATAAAAATGTTTATATTTCTTTTATTATTTGTTTTGGGGTCACACTGGATGACACTCAAGAGTTACTCCTGGCAGTGCTCAGGACATATGGGATACCAGAGATGGAACCTGGGTCAACTGCAGGCAAGGCAACTGACTTACCTACTGTACAATCTCTCTGGCCCCTACATTTCTTATATTAAGAAAATAGTAATGTACGGAATAAAGGCTTGCTGCAGTTCCCGTGCGTCGGACTCACCACACCCACCTCCAATGAACAGCACTACTGAAAACCCCGTTACCAAGTTCTTCCCACTGTTTTGTTAGCTATTGATCTGACTAGTCTTAGGGCTTTTTTTCAAATCAAAAACCACAATACAGGCGGGGGGGTGTGAGAGGTGGGTTTTGGGCTTTGGTTTTCCCGGCGGGCGTTTCGCGTGGCGGCCCCGGCAACCCGTACCGCCCCCCCGGCGCCCGGGGGGGGGGGAGGCGGGGAGAGCCCCCGGAGCGGGGGGGCTGGGGCCCAAAAAACAAAAAAAAAAAAAAAAAAAACCACAAAGCTATTTGTAACTCAATTACCACATAATGTAATCTTGTGTTGCACAGTTATTATTTTATAAAAAGGTATGTGGTAAGAAAACACCTATAATTCAAAAGAAATTTGAGAAAATGTCCATTTTGCTATTAAAAACAATAAAACAACAAAAATCAATGTCTCCCTAATTTTTTTTTTTTTTTTTTTTTTTGCCCTGCAGTTCTATGACTTCCCTAGGCAATTTCCCAAGATAAGGAACTGTTAGATCAGGACAAGAACTTCAAGGTTTCTGATGAACAATCCCCTTCTGCAAAAGTAAGCCTTAATCTGCACCTCAAGCAGTGAGAGTGCTGCTGTCCATGTGCATCTCAACGGGATTAACCTTCTGAAATTTAGCCTCAAACTTGAGGGGAAAAAGTATGACTTCTTCTGGCATTTTAAAAATTATTAACAAATTGGACCTTTCGTTTGTGGGTGTGTGTGACCCTTTACAGTTAGTAAATCACTCTGTAGGAGCATTATCTATAAATAAAATAGCCATAATAAAAAAAAAATTTGTTCTGAAAATCATCGACCCTAGTCAGCTGAAAATTTTAGAAGAAAAAGAAAACATTCCTTGCATTTTTACAAATAGTTCCGATGTTCTTACTGGAAATTCCCTTTACATTTATTCTTTTAAAGGAGAACAACCACTTTCCCGTACTGTATTAACACAAATATGTTCCAGAAGATATTCATGAAATGTTTTGCTACAGCAATTCAGCATAGCGCAATCCATGCCCCAGCTTCTCTCTCTCTAGTTGGAGCGCTTTAATACATATTCCATTCAATTGCTGTCTCTGTGCCCGGAACAGATGGTGAAAGCAATCTTGGAAGCAACCGTTGCTTCATCACGTCAACATCTGGAATATCTGAAGCATTAAAAATTAGGGGGTATTATCTTACTGGGTTTCATTTCACTTTTTTTTCAGAGCCTTCATTTTTTTTTAAAATAAGCACCATTAAGAACAATTGTGACTGATTTCCTTTAAGCAAAAACACAGGGAACATTCACTTTTTTTTTTTTTTTGAGGAAAACAGGAACTAATGACCTGCAAGTGAATTCAAGATAATGAGCAGAGATTGGCACATTCCATCAAAGCATTCTTGTTTAAATGTTTAAAAACAATATTCAGAATCACTAATTTGAAAGCCAGCAAATGTATGTGACTTCACTCCAATTTGGGAGGAAGAGCTGGGCTTTGGGGGCCACAGCTGGTGTTTGGGGCTACTCTGAGCTTTGTGCTTGGGGAGAAGGAGGGTGTCACTTCTGGCGGTGTTCAGGGGACCTTATGTGGTACCTGCAATCCAAAGAGGTTCTGGCCACACGGGAAGCAAACACTGTAACCCCTGTACTATACCTCTAGCCTCATCTCTTCACTGTTTAAAACTCCAGTTTTATTTCAAAATGCACACATCAACTGTACAAAAAGCTTCCATGTAATTAGAAAAAGGTAATATCAAAAAAAAATTAGTTTTTAAAACATTGATGCTGATGATTAAGAAATGCTACTAAAGCTGTATAACTAAGGTAAGGTTAAGATTTACTTCAATAACTAGAATACATGTTCTATCCTTGTTATTGTATGACTTTATGTGTTAATTTATTACCTACTATGTCTGTACTTGGAGTGTTTAATAGACTACATAAGGTAAAAGTATGGCATTAAATAATAGTGTGAAAATTCAGTAAAATATTTATATTTCTAAAGCAACGAATCAAAAAGATAGTCAGTCAAATTCTGATTCCTGGATATAAGAATGTTTATTACACAATACAGCAAATTCAAATAGATAAAATATTTTTTTCTTTTGGGTCACACCCAGAGATGCTCAGGGGTTATTGGCTCTACACTCAGGAATTACTCCTAGCAGTGGGTGGGGGGACCATACGGGATGCCAGGGAATGAACCCAGGTCAGCCGTGTGCAAGACAGACACCCCTACATGCTATACTATTGCTCCACCCCCTCAATAGACAAATCTCTTCCTAACTCTCATTGAAAACAGGTTCCCTATTCACAATAGCCAGAGTCTGGAAGCAACCAGAGTGCCTGAAAATCGATGGAAGCTTTGGTACATCTACACAATGGAATACTATGCAGCTGTTAGGAAAAATGAAGTTATAAAATTTGCCTATAAATGGATGGACATGGAGAAGATTATGTTGAGTGAAATTAGCCAGAAGGAGAGAGACAGATACAGAATGACTGCATTTATTTGCATGGCATAAATATATATGTACATATTATGATACCAATATCCAAGGTCAAGTGAAACATATATCAGGAGGTCTTGTCAAAGGTGGAAATTATCACAAACGTGTGGGAGTCAGAGGTTAGGTAAGACAGAAAATGGAACAGGGTGCTAATAATTGTTGAGGGTACTAATGCCAACCTAGAACTGAGCATTAAATAGAGGCAAAAGGATACACATGACAAACTTTTAATGTGTGTTCTGTAATCCATAGTCTGGAAGGGAAGGAAAAGAGAAAGAGAGAGAAAGGGAAAGAAATAAAGAACCTGCCATGGAGGTGGGCTGGGGAAGGGGGAGGGAACTGGGGATGTTGGTGGTGGGAGATGGGCACTGGTGGAGGGATGGGTGCTGGAACACTGTATGACCAAAACCCAAACATGAACTTTTTAATTGTATATCTTTTTATTTGTATATCTCACGGTGGTATAATAAAATATTTAAAAAAGTAATAAAATAAAAATAAAAATCAGGAAAAAAAAAAAAAACAGGTTCCCAAATATAATATATTCCTAAATGTTGTGTAAGAGATCATTAAAACAACAGGTCTTATTTTCTTACTACAGAAAATACAATGACAATTAGAAAGCGGACAGGCCATCACATGTCAGTAATATTACTGTGACTTCACCTATAATGGATGAAATATTCTTAGAAACAACCCCACACTCAGAGACCAGGGAGACAATATGGAGGTTAAGATACTTGCATGGTGGGAAGGTTACACTGATTGTGGGATTGGTGTTGGAACACTGCTAAAATCAGCTGCAAGAAGCAGCTGGATGAGACTTCGCCCACATTAGCCGCCATTTTCGCTGTCCGGATGCTGCAGCACATCAGAGCCCGCCCAGGAGGGGCGCTAACCTGAAGACCAGATGTACAGAGCAAAACAAGTTCGAGCCCAGGTAGGCAGCTCCCAGAAACAGGAATCACGGAAATTCATCAGATGGAGCTGGGGTCAGCCCTTCCCCTCTCCATTTTGTCTAAGCCCGGTAGCCCCACCCAGGAGCTGCCCTGGGGTGACCAGCCATAGCATGCAGAGCCTCACACGCAGCTGGGGAACAGGACCTCGGCTCTCCCTTAGCTCAGCTGACCATGAGCCCCAGGAGGACAGATGGGTTTGGGAATGGGCCCATCACCTCTGGGGGGGTCCCGGAAGCAGCCGGATGAGACTCCCGCCCACATTAGCCACCATTTTTTTGCTGTCTGGACGCTGCAGCACATCAGAGATCCAGGAGGGATGTTGACCTCAAGACCAGATTAACAGAGCAAAAGGAGTTCAAGCTCAGCAGCCAGATGAGACTTGCCCACCACATTAGCCTCCATTTTCGCTGTTGGACGCTGACCATGAGGCCCCTAAGTTGCACAGCAGCTGTGGCCACGAGGTCAATCAAAACTAGTGGAAACAGTAATGTCCTTTAATGTATTCTACGATGTGCAGGAAAGGTAGGCGGGAGGGAGAGATAGAGAGGAGAGAGGAGAGTAAGACATACAGAACCCGCCAAGTAGTTGGGGTGTGGGAGGGGGAGAGGAGGTGGGGACATTGGCGATGGGAAATGGGTTAGGGTGGAGGGATGGGTGTTGGAACACTGTAGAACCAAACTCGAGCATGAGCATCTTGCAACTGTATGTATGTCTAAAAGTGGTGTAATAAAATTTAAAAAAAATAAAATAAAAAAAATGTGTGACAAAAAAAATAAATAAATAAAAACAGCTGCATTATAAGGCTGGAGCAATAGCACAGTGGATAGGACATTTGTCTTGCGCAGCAGTGACCAGCTTTCAAAGCAGCCCTTCAGAGCAGCTGTCTGCATTTACTCTGACTACTCATCCATCCTCACTTGTAAGGGGATTTGTTGTTAACACAAAGGTGCAAGGAAACTTACTTCACTGCCAGGAGGCTAGAACACTAAGGATCAAGTTAAGAGAAATAAATCAGATGGGAAGAACAAATACCGTGTGAGCTCACTGATCTGCAGAATAGAGAAAGACAAAACAAGGAAACAGACTGTATTAAATGATGACAACCCTTGGCCTTGGATGATAGAATATGTCACCACACAGTGGGGAAGAAGGAAATGAAGATGTCGTGAGAAGTGACGCAAGAACAGAGATAGAGTCCTGGGCACACTGGTGTGCGGTAACTTTGTAAGTCAATATTATAAACTTAAACACTACTTGAACTATATTGATATTTTAATTATAAATTTTTTTGTCTTGCTTTTGCTTTTTTTTTTTTTTCCTTATTTGGGTCACACCCGGCGATGTTCAGGGGTTTCTCCTGGATCTGCACTCAGGAATTACTCCTGGCGGTGCTTGGGGACCATATAGGATGCCGGGATCGAACCCGGGCTGGCAAGCGCTGGTCACATGCAAGGCAAATGCCCTACCCGCTGGGCTATTGCCTCCGGCCCTTGCTTTTGCTTTTTGGGTCACACCTGGCAACGTTCAGGGGTTACTCCTGGCTCTGCACTCAGGAATTAATCCTGACGGTGCTTGGGGACCACATGGGATGCAGGGGATCGAACCCAGGTCAGCTGCATGCAAGGCAAACACCCTCCCCACTGTGCTATTGCTCCAGTCTCTAATTATAAATTTAAAATAAAATAAATTTATCAGTTCATGCTAAGAAAATATCCCTCTCCACTGCCATAGTTTATAATGCTGAGTGGTGTCCATTTTAAGTGTCAAATGATGAAGTGGCGTTTCTCTTCATTATTCTCCTCCATGATTTGAGTAGTATCACCAATCACCAAGGCCTACTGATCCTTGCAAACAATGACACAGTTTATACTTAAAAACCTGGAATCGTATTTTTTACAAAGTCCTTCAACAAGCGCTTACCAACAGTATGAGTGGACACTACCCGGAAACCTTGTCCGCTTTCTCAGTCGAAAGTGCCCATCACCTTCCACCACTGACCCTAGGTCACTTCTAGTCTGTCTCAACCTCCCTCTCATTATTTTTCACTGGGATTGGCCTGGTGATTGAGTGTACAGGACTGCTCTTTGGGACCACCAGGGCTACACTCCACATTTGCCCGGGAAGGGGGACAATAGTCAAACCGTGCCAGGAAATGAATTCAGGGCTTCATACCACTTGGAGCCATAGCCCTGGCCATAGCCCTCCTCTCTTTTCCTTTGTTTTGGGGGAGAACCCCCATATTTAGAGGTGCTCAGGGAATATTCCTGGCTCTGTGCTGAGGGGCAGTTTCTTGCTCTATGCTCAGAGAACCCTGCAGGAACCATGTGCAGTACCAGGGGCTGAACCAGGAGTCTGGGCACGCAGGGCAAATGCCTTAACCCCAGTACTATTTCTCTAGCCCCTCTCCTCCCTCTTCTTTTAAGGAGCCTTGTGATATAGTAAATCCCACTGAATAATCCAGACACTCTTTTCTTTGTGTGAGAGCGTGTGTGTTTGTGTGTGTGTGTGCACATATATGTGTGTGTGTGCAAACTGATTGAACCCAGGACCTCATATACAATAAAACCAGACCCTCTACCACTGGGCTATATCCCTAATCCAGGAAAATCTTATTTTGAGGTCAACTGATTAGCAACTCTAACTCAGTCTGTGATCTTAACTCCCTGCCACCATATAATGTAAATACTTCTGGGGATCAGGATGTGAGTATCTTTGGCGATCCTTTTTCCCCCTTATATACACATTAGAGAGTTTTAATTTTGTATGATAGTCAGTGGCACTCAAAGACTGCTCCAGGATATGTGCTCAGGGATCACTCCTGGCATTGCTCAGGGGACCATTCGTGGTGACTGGAATCAAACTGCAGTCGGTTTATACAAAGCAACTGCCTTAACTTGGGGGAACTGTTTTGTTTTGGGGCCACTCGGGTGATGCTCAGGGGTTACCCCCTGGTTCTTCACTCCAGAATTACTCCTGGTGGTGCTCAGGGTACTAACTCTGTACACGCACAGCAAAAACGTTTATTGTAGTCATCATGTAACCCCAACTATAATGCACATAAATAACTTAGTAAAACGGGAAGAGGAAGGCAGCGGAGTCTTGGATGCGACACGAGAACCATTCAGCTGGCCATGGTCAGCTTTGCACTGTCCAGGAGGCGGGACTTAAGGAAAACTACTGGTTCCCAGAAAGGCAAAAGGCAGGTTCTCCCCTTGGGGCTCCAGACAGCAGGCACCTGGCTGATCCCCTACAGCTCATCAGGAAAAAGCATCTGGAACTTCTGTTCTTCCAAACTATAATGAAGGAAATTTGTGTTAAGCCACAGGATCTGTGGGGACTTGTGACAATGAATAAAGGAATTTTGCCTGAGAGAGGAGGCTTATCCTATCGTTCCTAAAGCAACATTCACTGATTCCCTCTAAAAGTGAACCCAGAATTCTCACAAGGCTCCCACATGGCTGAGGCGGCCATTCCTTTCTCCACTGTCACCTAAGATATACGTATCATGCACAAAACTTTATAGGTATGCCTTTTACAAAAACTCTGAAATACATGAAGTTTGGCATCATATTTTAAGGTTTTGTGAACACAAAATTCGTAAGATTTTATGGGAGCTACATGGCTCTTGGGGGGAGCAGCGAATCCGATCTCAGTAACTAATTTTCAAAGGGAGACATCCAGGCCAGAGACCCTGCAAACTGCGCTTATTCCAGGCTGCACTGCCAATTAAGTCCACATCAACTACACAGTTAATACATGTTTTCATCCGCTTTCTCCTACTGTCTTTCTTCCCTCTCCCCTACTTTCTCCTCTTTCTTTCCCTCCTCTTTCTCCCTTTCATCAATCCCCCATTAAGAGGAACTAACAGTGTATGCTGTGTGTAAAACTAAAATGGGACCTGTGATGTGTTTTTAAAAACCCAATACTGAGCTTTAATTTAATTAAAAAAATTTTTTAATCAAAGCTTGTTTCTATTAGGGAGAAACTTTAGGGAAGTATAGTTGCAACAATCCTGGAATGTTAGTATATTTTCTCATTCAAAAAGCGTATGAGGGACCAGAGTGATAGTCCAGCAGGGAGGGTGTTTGCCTTGCATGCACTGACTTGGGTTCAATCCCCAGCATCCCATATGGTCCCCCAAGCACCGCCAAAAGTAATTCCTGAGTGCAGAGCCAGGAGGAACCCTTGAGTATAGACGAGTGTGACCCATAAAAGCAAAAAAAAAAAAAGTATGAACTCTAAATATAGATCAAGTACTCACGCACTTCATACAGGTGAACATCTTGTACCTGACTGTGATATAAGTGCAAAATGCATAATAGATCTAAAGGTGGATGTGAAAATGCATCATTAATTTTTATATTGATGAAGTGGTAAATTTTGATTAATTAATCATTTAAATTTAGTGCTACCTGTTTCTTTACTTCTCAAGTAAGTGAAATTGAAACTTCCATAGAAGGTTCACATCGTATTTTTATCAGCACTGCTCTGTAGGAACAGACTGATAGACACATGATATTTTAATCAGAAAGTCTGGAAAACAAAGACAGACAAAAATACAAGATGTTTGTTTCATGCAACGAAGAAGTTATAGATGGAAACTGTCACAGAACAGATTTATACACCAGCAGTATCAAACTCTGTAACAAGATCAAAGAGAAAAGAACTATTCATTTTGTTCATTTATAATCAATCAATTGGAATGCAAGAATGATTAGGACCGAAATATGTTTAAAATGACATGTTTCAAAAGTCCCTTGCTGGCTGACTGGCGGTAATTTACAGAGGACCTTGTGAAATGAGAACTGCCAACTAGGAATGTGAACACAGACTAGACAAAAGCCACCATATGGCTAGAGAAATCTAATTTTCCTCACAAATGTGTCAATCCAACAAAATAACACGATCAATGCACAGATTCTCAACATGAAATGATTAATTCAAACTTTCTTAGGCTTTCGTAGGCTTTGATATGAATCAATTCTTACTTTCTAACACTGCCTGGGCCAGTGTATTGGTCTTAAACAGGGGCCCTTAACACGTAGATGTGCAAAATACTACCTAGTCAAAGGGCATTAAAAGATTCCTGGAATTTGAGTTTAGAAGTAAGCCAATTTTTTCCAACTTCCTTCTTCCTGCTGCTCCTTGCGTAAGGTGGGGAGGGGAGGGGGAAGGAGTGAGTCCTCCCTGGTGCTATCCCTGTGCGTCACATGACTGACCAAAGATGCTCAGGCAACGTCTACTCCGGTCCAGAGAGCGAGGCAGCTTTCAAAGGGCCAGCCTGTGGCTCAGAGAAAAGGAATGTTTGTCCCAGTGACCCACAGTTCCCCCAAAGGGCAGCAGGATCATCTCGTCTATGCTCTGCAGGCTGAGCATGCAAGGGTCACTCGCTCCCAGGACAGTAGGGGACCCTGTCTGGGCCACCCTGGGATTCACCCTCAGGACCCGCTCTCTAAATCTGCAGGAATCACATCTCTCTCCTAATTCCCACCAGTTCAGTTTTCCTATTTAAATGCTCCTATTTAATCTCATCAAAAGTCCCATCTAGAAAAACACATGATCATAGTATCTAGATTAAATAACTATCAGGAAATCTATAGACACAGAGTGAGAAGTTACACAAAGACAGTAAGAATAACTATATGCCAACAGCAGTCATTTTACATGGTAGGATTATACCCTATATACTTTTACACATAGATACCGGGGGCAGAGCTGCTACTGGCTCTCCCTGTGCTCTGCTGATCTATGAGGCATCCGGGAGGGAAGGTGGGTTCTAGCCCTGGCCCACCATCCCAATAGAGCCTTGCAAGAAGCCAGAGGAATTCCCCACACCATGAGGGCAACCATCTCCAACATCCAGACTCCACAGCTCATCAGAGCTCCACCCAAGAGAAAAAGCCAATCTCTTCCCATTGCGCGTGGCAGCGTGGTTCATCAGTAAATGCAGAAACTGAGAACCTGCTACCAAGATTATACCACCCACATGGCAGAGCCTGGCAAGCTACCATGTCGTATTTGATATGCCAAAAACCAGTAACAATATAGACCTCATTCCCAAGACCTGAACTAATGGCTTGAGGCTTTTCGTCTTTCTGGAGTGAGCAGATGCCCTTGGGCTACACTAACATGCCACAAGATGTATGGAAATGTTACTGGTGCCCGCTTGAGCAAATCGATGAACAAGGGAAGAGAAGTGATACAAGTGATACTTTTAAATATTTTTTTCCACAGTTGGGGAGAGGGGTATTATTACTTAATACAAAACAATTCATTATTTTTTCTAGTCTGAAGGAGAGTATAAATGATTCATATTATTGGATACCGGAATACATTTTTGAATACTTGAGTATGTGAATTAGCATACTCCTTTGATACTAGCAACACATTTTGTAAGCCTTGTGACATCACTGGGCAAACATAAATGTGGTCACAAATGCCATACTTCTGCTAATCCAAAGAATAGTTAGTACTAAAATCCCAAAAGGAATTCCTTAAGAAAACAGACTTCTTAGACTTTAGGAAATATTTGTGTCCAAAGAACACAATAATAAAAAAAGAAAAAGTCTTCTTTAAAGATTGCATATGAGGGGCTGGAGCGATAGTAAAGCAAATAGGGCATTTCCTTGCACGCAGCCAACCCGGGTTAGATCCCTGGCAACCCATATGATCCCCAAGCACTGCCAGGAATAATTACTGTGTGTAGAGCCAGGATTAACCCCGAGCATTTACAGGTGACACAAAAATCAAAAATAACTAAATGAATAACTAAATAAACAAACAAATAATAGAGTTTGCATGTGAACTCTGGCCATTCAATTACACCATGCATCTAACATCTTGGCAATACTGGACACAAAAAAGGAGATTTTATGCATAACATAAAAGTTTTGACTCTTCTAACTTAAAGTATTCTTTTACAAATTCTTTTTAGCAGATTATGTTTGGGGGGGTGAGGTTTGGTTTTGGGGTCACAACCAGCAATGCTAGGGCTTACTTCTGACTTTGTGTTCGGGAATCACTCCTGGAAGGTTCTGGGGACTTTACAGGGTGCGGGGATCAGACCCAGTTCAGCCACATGCAAGGGACACAAATACCTTACCCACTTTACTATCGCTCTGGCGCGTTAACAGATTTTTGAAAGCTAAGTACACAAATGTACAAATCAGTTGGACTCTAACATTAAAGAGATTTATGACTTAGACCAATATGTCACCTTTTAGTCATAGATCTCCAGGCAAATGCTTGTTACCATTTTCACAACCTTTAGTTGCTAGCCATCAAGAAGACCACACATAAATAACTTATCACATAAATCATGTGCTTTGGCAAGGCATGAGAGGCACTCTCTCTAAAGCTAGAGAAACACAAGGAGTCTTCCTACCACCCCAGCTGTTTAAATAGTTTTCTAAATGGAACAGTGTGCTAACAATTGTCGAGGGTACTAATACCAACCTAGAACTGAGCATTAAATACAGGCAAAAAAGATACACATGACAACCCTTTAATGTATGTTCTGTAATCCATAGTCTGGAAGGGAAGGAAAAGAGAAAGAGAGAGAAAGGGAAAGAAATAAAGAACCTGCAATGGAGGAGGGCTTGGGGAGGGGGAGGGAACCGGGACGTTGGTGGTGGGAGATGGGCACTGGTGGAGGGATGGGTGCTGAAACACTGTATAACAAAACCCAAATATGAACTTTTTAATTGTAGATCTTTGTAATTGTAAAAATAAATAAATAAATAAATAAATAAATAAATAGTTTTCTATAAGGGTTAGCTGCAGCAGAAAAATATGGCAAATAATACAATTGAAAAGATATAACATAATTTGCAATGGAAATGATAAGTTATTGCAAAAAAAAAAAAGCTTAATGGCATCATTCACTTAAAAAAAACCTAAATATATAAAAATCAACTGACTTCCTTGTTTCTAGAAGTAACCAGCTGGAAAATACAAAGAAATTAAATTCACATTGGTAAGGGAAAAAAAAATATAGCAAACAAATAAGAACACATTTAAGTAAAGACACCAAAAGCACCATGGGACCACAAGTGACAGCTGACAACTGACAGTGTATTCGGTATGCCAAAAAAAAAAAAAAAAACAATAACACCAAAAAAGTAGCATAAATCCATATATTTTACTCTGAGGCCTAAAAGATGTGAATTCATGAAGTGGGTTACAATTCTGCTTAGAATGGTAAAGATCATACTATCCCAACAAGTAAGTTTAGAAATGTAATATCTAAATAGCACTTCAAAGCTACAGTGAATATCTCTTCAAAAATTGTCTTTAGAACTTGACAGAGACTCCACTCTCCCCTGAAAACACACACACACAACAAGTGAGAAATACTCAGAACTGGTGATGGGAAGGATAAGTAACAAATAGGTTTATACCACCAAATTAGGTTATCAAAGTGCCTGAGATCATATATAAGGTTTAAGACACTTGCCTTGCGTGTGGTCTACCTTGATTTAATCCCTGGCATGAAACAGTTCCCCGAGCTTCACCAGGAGTGACTCTGAGCACTGAGGCAGGAGTAGCCCTGAGCACCACTGGGTTTGGCCCATTTTGCTAAAGCAATCGAAGTACACTGTGAAGCTACAGAATTTGAAAACTTTTCTGCTCTTACCAGAAAATTATGTTTGAGAACAGTCTAGAATTCAGCATGCAACTATTGATATTTTAAAATAATACAAAAAAAGACACATGAAATCAGGTTAGTCAACTAGTTACTCATTTGGGGGAAGATAAATTGATAATTTGGGGAAGATAACATCTTTAATTTTTTTTTTTTTTTTTTGCTTTTTTTTGGGTCACACCCGGCAATGCTCAGGGGTTACTCCTGGCTCTGCACTCAGGAATCACTCCTGGCGGTGCTCGGGGGACCATATGGGATGCTGGGAATCGAACCCTGGCCGCACAAGCCAGCTTAGGCAAGGCAAACGCCCTACCTGCTGGGCTATCGCTCAGCCCCGGGGAAGATAACATCTTTCAAACAAATTTCAGATACAATAAAATTCAAGACAAAATATAAAATTAGAAAAGTATTAGAGTAGGATTAAGGTGGTATTTGTCTAATACAGGGGTAGAAAAGTCTTAAGTGTGGCAAACACAAAAATCATAGGTTAAATAGTCATTTTGCTTGTATAGCATCAAAATGTAAATCTCTGAGAAAAGTAAAACTATCAAACTATGAAACTTAAAGGTAAAAAATTGCAGCAGAAAGAAGGTTAATAAATGTAACTGGGACTGGAGATAGCATAGCATGTAGGGCACTTGTCCTGCATATGGCCCACCTAAGCTGGATCCTCCAGTCGGAGGAGGAGTGACCCCAGAGTGCACAAAGCCAGGAGTGAGCCTTGAGCACTGACTGCCAGGTAGCCCCCAAACCAAAATAAATAAATAAATGTAGCCCAAAAAAGGTTTATGCTACATAGGACAAAGTACTAAATCATGCAAGTGGCTGAATTATTCAAACATCCCTAACATCAAATATATGTAAATATACAATGCTTTGAATCCCATCATGACAAAGATTCTTAAAAAAGTGGAGGCATCTGGTTGAGAATAACCGGATGAGGGAATGCAATGTCTTGAAGGAGAGATGGGATGCCCGATCAACCGTGGCCCGCAATATCAGCGAGAAGGAAAGAGTGGAGGCGGAGAAGACACGACTCAGAAGCAAGGGGGAGGGGAGGGGTGGTCACGGGATTCAAGCACAGGGTGGCTTTAAGGAATGATAGGGCCAAATATCCAACCCATAGCGTCAACAGCACTGACATCAAGAGACCCAAATGTCACCAAGCAAACTTGGACAGGAAAGGGTGGGCTGCGGCGTCGTGCGGGGTGGTGGGGGCGCTTAGTGGGATGACCGGAGGGAACCTGGGAACACTGGTGGAGGAGCAGACACTGGTGGTGGATTGGTGCTGCAGAATCATACGCCTAAAACTCAACTATGAATAACTTTGTACCTCACAGTGCTTTAATAAAAAATGGAAAACATTTAAAAAATGAGACATTTGTACTATATTGAGCTCTGAATGACTGACAATACTGTTCTTGAGACAGTAAAAAGACCATTTAATAATTAAAATATTTCACATAACTATTTCATGTCTAATATTAGCATTATTTGCATGTTTCATATTTTAATATACTTTAGTAATATTGAGGACTATCTCTAAGTAAATAAGTATGAAAATAACAACAATAACAAAATGTTATTTTGTTATCTCAGACATGGGGCAGAGCTGTTCCTTGCTCTCCCTGTGCATAGCCGTTCATGAGGCAGTCGGGAGGCATGGCGGGTTCTAGCCCTGGCCCACCACCTTGGCAGAGCCTCACAACAAGCAGACCACCCCCTCACTCCACGGGCACCGCCATTTTCCACATTTGGACTTCCCTCTCGTCAGAACTCCACCCAGCAGACCAGCCCATCACAGCCCAGATCATCGACACCCACCCTGCAGCAGCTTTTTCCTCAATCCGGCCCAGGTATGCTGGTCCAGAGAGTCTCAGACATGGGGCAGAGCTGTTCCTTGCTCTCCCTGTGCACAGCCGTTCATGAGGCAGTCGGGAGGCATGGCGGGTTCTAGCCCTGGCCCACCACCTTGGCAATTCCCATGACCTAATATAATGGTTTGAGGCTCTTTATGTTCCTGTAGCAAGCCGATGCCCCTGGCTCTACTGGCATGAGACAGGACATATGGAGATATTACTGGTGCCCGCTCTAGCAAATAGATGATCAAAGGGAAGATCGTGATCGTGATAACAAAATGTGGGCCCATGCCATGTTTTCAAGCTAGTAAAAGCAAGTAAAAAAAAAATAGGTCTTAATCCTGTTGGTCTAAGTTTATAAAGATATCATATTCCTAGAGACAAATTTGGTAAAATACATTTTTTAAAAAATACCCACATTAAAAAAAAAGCCACATTGATCCAGCAATTACATTTCCAGGAACTTATCTCCTGGAAATTACTGTGAATCTTTAAAACATATCAATACTTCATGGTTAAATACTAGCAATTTTCCATCCCTATTAAAATACCATTAAAATGTTATAGGACAATAGTGCTAGGAAATATATTGATTACATCTTAAGTTTGTAAAAGGCAGACTCTAGAACAATAAATTCTCTATTATTCATAGATCTTTTAAAATCTTTTATAAGAAGACCTAGAAATAAGTGTCAAGTATAAAAGACGGAAGGCTCCATACCTAAATGATTATACTTGCTTATTCTGAATTGTAGGGATCTGAAAGGCTTTTATCGTCTATCATGCTTCTAAATTTCCCTCATTCTACATAAAAGTTACATACTTTCTTTTATGCTATTTTTAGGCAATGTAGATTTACAGTAGATTGTTCCTGGGGAACATTCAGAAGAGGTAAAATGAGATTGAAAAATTGCAAAATTCACCTGGCACTAACCACTGAGCTTAGAAGTTAGACTTTACTTTTTCTGACTTTTTTATTCCCCATTTCTTTTCATATTTCTCCCTCCTTCTTGCTTTCCCCAGGTTATTCTATTCCTCCTCTCAAAATGTCCTTAAAGCCTTTCTTTCCACTTGTAGAGCCCAACAAAACTTCCTTGTTTCAGCCCGTTGCTTCCTCCTTTTTACGTCCCACTGCCAATGGTCTTCTTCCTTCCGAGTCCCCTCCAAATATCTAGACTCACGCAACCACACTCTTCACACGAAACTCAAAATAAACTCTTTGCACCTCACATTAGGATCCAGCCATTCCTACCTTTTCCACAGCACTAGCCATTCCACTTGAATGCTTTCCCCAACACCATCATGAAAACACAATGAAGCATAGTTAAGATTCTATAAATTGAGACTGAAGTAGCCCCTCAACTTTAAGTCAGTTACTAAAAAAACCCACTAATAAGTCACTGAAGGGAGTGGTGGAAGAAAAAGGAACCTCAAAAGGATTATTGTCTGTTATATGATTTTAACTGATGTAAATAAACTGAAATCATTTAATACAATATAATATAATGCCCTCTCTCACTTACACTTATGGTGGGATTGGTGCTGGAACACTGTAGGCCTGAAACAACTGTATCATGAATAGCTTTGTAAAGCATGATGTTTCAATAAAAATAAATGCTTTATAAAAAGGAAAAAAAAGAATATCTTGTCTATTTGCTGACCTTAGGATAGGAAAATGATACTTTCAAAAGTTTAATAGATGAAGTAAGATAAACACTGGCTTAAACACATTGAATATACTAAATAAAACATAACAGGCCATCATATTCTTTAATACTTTTTAAAAAGAGCAAATAAAGAGGGGTCCAAGAGACAGTACAGTGACTTGCACACAGATGATCTGGGTTCAAGCCTGACCCTCCAGAGGGTCCAGTGTGACTGTACATACAGTGGGCAGAGGATCTATCTGCCTTCCATGAGGCTGACCCTCGTTGGGTCCTCGCACCTGTTTTGGTCCCCTGAGCCTTCACATGAGCAATACCTGAGCACAGAGCCAGAAGTAAGCCCTGACCACAGCGGGTAGGGCAGAAAGAAAAGACAGAAGGAAGGAAGGAAGGAAGGAAGGAAGGAAGGAAGGGAGGAAGGGAGGGAGGGAGGGAGGAGGGGGAGGGAGGGAGGAGGGAGGAGGGAGGGAGAGGGAGGGAGGGAGGGAGAGGGAAGGAAAGGAAGGAAGGAAAGGAAGGAAGGAAGGAAGGGAAGGAAGGAAGGAAGGAAGGAAGGAAGGAAGGAAGGAAGGAAGGAAGGAAGGAAGGAAGGGAAGGAAGGGAAGGAAGGAAAGAAAGAAAGAAAGAAAGAAAGAAAGAAAGAAAGAAAGAAAGAAAGAAAGAAAGAAAGAAAGAAAGAAAGAAAGAAAGAAAGAAAGAAAGAAAGAAAGAAAGAAAGGCAAAATTTAAGAGTAGACTCTGAGTTTTGTGTTCCTAAAAACATGATTTTTCTACAACATCAGGTTACATAAACGAAGGAAGGAAAGGAAAGAAGGAAAGGAAAGAAGGAAAAAAGGAAACCAAATGAAACACCACAAAATATATGACTGGATTATGCATGTTTCCAGTAACATCAATTTAAAAAAGCACCTTCCTAGGAGTAGAGAGAAACTGAACACACCGTGGGTAGACGGCAAATCGGTAACGGCGATATAGAAACAGTTCCTCCAAACATCGAGAACAGAACTACCACAAGATCTAGCAAACCTACTTATAGAAAAATATTCTAAAAGAAAAGAGACACTAACTTGAAAAAGATAAATGTACCTACACTTCTGTTGCAACATTATTTATAATAGTCAGGATATGGAAATATCCTAGTGATGTATGAATAAATAAGCAGTCATGGTATATATGGTATATAAGCAGTCATGGTATATAGCCCAGTGATGTATGAATAAATAAGCAGTCATGGTATATATAAAATGGAATATTACTTAGCTATAAAAAGAAGAAAGTACTGCTACTTGCAGTAACACGGATAACTTTGAAGGCATTATGCTAGAAAAAAAATTTCAGTCGAAGAAAGACAAATACTGTATGATCTCACACATGCAATTTAAAAACAAATACCGGGGCTGAAGCAATAAATAGTCCAGCAGGTAGGGCGTTTGCCTTGCACATGGCCGACCCAAGTTCAACTCACTGGTTCCCATATGGTCTCCCAGCATCACCAGGAGTAATTCCTGAGTGCAGAGCCAGGAGTAACCCCTGAGCATTGCTGGGTGTGACCCAAAAAGCAAACAGACAGACAGACTTCACATCTGCAAAGCATGTGTTGACTGCTGAGCCACATTACCTGTCCCCAAACTAGCCATTTAAAGTCAACCACTCAATGGCATCCTCCCCTCCCTAGATCTGGACCATTTCCTGTAGTGCAAATTCACGTGTGCTCCAACCTTGATCTGGATCCATTAACCAGTTTTTTGGGTTTTTTTTTGTTTGTTGTTTTGGGTCACACCCGGCAATGCTCAGGGGGGCTACTCCTGGCTTCGCTCTCAGGAATCACTCCTGACAGTGCTCAGGGACCCATATGAGATGCGGGGATCGAACCAGGCCGGCACAGGCCAGCCGCCTGCAAGGCAAACGCCCTACCTGCTGGGCTATCGCTCTGGCCCCCATTAACCAGTTCTTGATCCTGATTCTGGCCACTTGACACAGGTCTAAGTGTTTTTATGATTCATTTATAGTGCTTTTATGTTTCATTTAATCTTGACAATGTTGTTTAAAGCCCACTGGGGCTTGAAGAGGCTCAGTGATTTGCCCAAAGCCACCCAATTTTACATATGCAGAACAAGAGTGATCTTTTATGACCTATTTCACAGGAAGCAATGCAAGGTGAAGACCGGGACTGAGAATGAAGTCCCAGGAATTCTCTCCCAACCTTTTCTATAAAGAATTACATCAACATCCAGGATAAACCAGGGTCACTGGCTTTACCTTTGAAAGACACTCCCGGCAGCACAGGGGAGCAAGGGTTAAAGGACTAGCACCCCTCAGACCCGATACTCCAGCTCTTTGCCACAAGCACAAGTGCAGGGGGCAAACATAGGCTTCAACTCACGTCAAAGACGTTTTCACTTATCTCAGTGAGAATATTCTTATTTATTTTTATAAATAGAGCTTGGTATTTAACTTTATTTAAACACCACAACTTACAAAATTATTCACCGAAAAGTTGTTTCAGGTATTTAATATTCCAACACCAGTCCCACCACCGATGAACCCTCACCACCACCACCAAAGACCCTGGTTTCCCACCTCACCCCAAACCTGCTCCCTTAGCAGACACGATTTAATTTACTTTATATTGCTTATTACAGCATATATCTCGTAATGGTATTGTTAAAGTGCGTGACCTTCTTACTGAGCTGCTATGCACCAACTGAGCCACCTGTTCATGCATTAAACTTAACTGAACTTGGTGTGTTATGAGAACACTTTTTTGACTTAAGCCAATGTTTTATTTATTTTTATTTTTATTTCTATTAAATTATTTTATTCCACAGTGAGATATATTATTCCACAGTGTAATTATTCCACAGGAATAATTACAAAGCTGTTCCTGATTAGGTTTCAGTTCTACAGGGTTCCAGCACCCATCTCCACCAGTGCCCATTTCCCACCACCAACGTCCCCAGATTCCCTCTCCCCCCCACAGCTGCCTCTACGGCTGGCACCTCTCTCTCTCTCTTTCTCTCTCTCTCTCTGTCTGTCTCTCTCAACATTTGTTAAAGTTGCCCCTATTAAAGGTTGCATCTTGTCCCTATTGTCATCTCCACCCAACAATCTCCTTTCCCAACAGACCACATGTGTTCCATAGCTCTTATCATCACAAAACATACTATGCCACTCACTTATTCATTGGATTGTTATTCTCTGCTATACTGTAAGCACAAGGGGACCTTTGTTTGAGTCACTGCTGTGCCCCAGTGCTTTGAAACACAATGGCCTACAATACACTTGGAGCACATTCCTCTGCCTTATAAAGGTAAATGATAGTATCTATCCAAAACGCTTTCTAACATTTCACCAATCACTGCTAAATGCTGCTAAATATTTCACACATTTGAATGGAGAAATTGACACATTCATAAGTGAATTCAACAGCTACGTCACTGAGGAGAAAGCTGCAATTATGGAATAATAGAAATATCACTGACAGATGGATGGGGGTTTTCTTGCTGTTGCGGCTTATTCACCACTAGGGAATTACAGGAGTTCTGTGAGTGAGCAAGATTGACAGGCAGTTAAGTATATAAACCAAACTATGATTCCCAATTCTTAGTTATAATGTTGAAGAGCTGGGAAGGGGATTGGCAGGGGCAATGCAGGAAAGAGCCTCAATTTCAAATCACTGACCTTTTGAATAAAAAATTACTACCTGGGAAAAGTTTTAAATATTCTACTGTTTTCTGAAAAACAGTGGGATAAACTAGAGACAGTGGGTTAGTACTAGTTTCCATTTACTAAACTCTTCTTTTTTTTTTTGGGGCGGGTCTTTTTAGGTTATACCTGCCTGGTGATCAGAGCGTATCTGGCTTTGTACACAGAAAATTCTCCTGTGACCATATGGGAAACTGGGGATCGAGCCCAAATCGGCCACATGCAAGGCAAATGCCCTACCCCGCTGTACTATCACTCTGGGCCCCATTTACTAATCACTTGTATCACTTGTCTTCCCATTGTTCATCTATTTGCTCGAGCAGGAGCCAGTGACGTCTCCATTCCTTGGGAATGAGGTCCATTATTGTTACTGTTTTTGGCATAGCGAATACATCCTGGGTAGCTTGCCAGCCTCTGCCGTGGCTCTGGGTTCATCCCAAGGGTCCCAGTCTTTTTCTATGTCAGACCATCAACCATCCAGGGCCCACAGGGGCATAGCCCTGGGTATAGACAAGTCTGTCTCCTGTCTGCTACCTGCCAATGCAGCCAGGCACCACAGCCACACCTGCAACCTTGAGGGGCTGACCATTTACTAAACTCTTGACTAAACTACCAAGCACTTCTCTGGTGCTTCCCAGCTATGACATATGTTGAACTGCCTCACAAGCAGACTGAGACCCAGGTATTATTGCTACTTTTCACACAGTGAAAGCGAGGCTCTGAGCTCAGCCAGGTGGTGTTACCTGCTCAGGACTACCCAGCTCCTTAGCAGCAGAGGTGGGACGGAACTCAGTCCACCAGGCATGTGATTAATAGTGACAGTTTAGTTTGCTGGCATATATGGGAGGATGGGGGTACGAGGAACACACCCAGTGGTGCTCAGGGCTTATTCTTTTCTCTTTTCTTTTTATGGGTCACACCCGGCAATGCTCAGGGGTTTCTCCTGGCTCTGCACTCAGGAATTACTCCTGGCGGTGCTCGGGGGACCATATGGGATGCCGGGATCAAACCTGGGCTGGCATGGGTCAGCCTTGTGCAAGGCAAACACCCTACCCGCTGGATTATCGCTCCAGCCCCTCAGGGCTTATTCTTGGCTCTGTGTTCAGAGATCACTTCTGACTGTGCACAGGGACCAAAGGACTGAACTGGGGTCAGCCATGTGGAAGGCAAGTATCTTAACCCTGTACTATCTCTTTGGTCCCATTGTTTTTGTTTATGTACCACAGCTGGCAGTACTCAACAGTACTCCCGACTCACAGCTTGGGGGCAGGTCCCAGAGGTGCTCAGAGAAGCATGTGGAGTTAGGGGATCAAACCTGGGCTTCAAGATGCAACCATGTGCTCAGCCAGTTAAGCTTAACTGGTCTCTCTGTGCATAAGCTTATACAATCTATATCTATAGTCTTCCTCCAGCGTCAGAAGTGATAATTAGCGAATTAAAGCATTATTAGCATACGTCCCTTCAGGATTTATGCATTATCATGGCATAAAATCTCAAATTAACCACAAAAGATAGTTGTCACATAGGACAAAAAACTATAGTGGTCTTACAGAATGGTGCTGGAGTTTTCATAATTCCAAAATTATTTATATTGAAAAATTTTTATACCAAAAACATTGGGTGTACAGGCACATGCGCCACCTGAGCCCACGTGCTGCTGCTGAGTGCATGTGTGCCACATACCCCTCCCGACATGTGCACTCCCATGCCTGCATGTCTAATGCTGACATGGGTACCGGGGTGCCCTCTTCACTCTGGAGAAGCCCGGGTTCTCTTTAGAGCATTCTCTCTCTTCTCCCTCTCCCTCTCTCTCTGTCTCTCTCTTTTCTACCCCTCTCTTCCTCTCTTCTCTCTCTCTCTCTCTCTCTCTCTCTCTCCTCTCTCTCTCTCTCTCTCCCCACTCTTAAAAAAAGAAGCACTGGACGTGCAGCAATAAAAAGGAATGAGGCACTTATATATCTGCTACAGTGAGGCTACATCTTGAAAACACTGTGCTGAAAGTATTCAGACAGGGAAACAGTCCACATTGTGTAATTCCATGAAATATTCAGAAGATTTAAATCTATAGAAGCTGAAAGGAGCTTCCTGGTTGCCTCAGACTGCAAGGTGTGGGGAGTTGGGAATACGCAGCTCGGGGTATGACATATTTGCTTTGGAGTAGTGAAATATTTTAGAACAGGAAAAGCATGAGTTGACTATTTTTCACTGAAAACTGGTTCATTTGTAAATTTCACCTCTACATGAACAAATGAATGAAGGAGAGGAGGCTTCTGTGCGAAGCCAACCCATTCTTCATAGCGTTCTGCTAAACTACATTCCAGTTCAAATACTGGGATAGCGGCACGTAGCCAAGAAGCTATGATTTATTTTTTTATGATCTCAGACAAGATTCATCTGCTACTTTCTGGACTTTGACAAGAAGCTTTAAGAAAAAATGAAGTCATAAAACATATAAAATGCACATTAAATTTTCTGCTTCTAAGGGGGAAAAATAGCTAGACCATGCCAAAATTTAAAGTAATACCAATAATTAAAAATTAGACCGCTTACTCTTCTCATGTAATTTCTCATGGATTTTCCTATAGAAGGACCAAAGAGAACATAAATGGGTTCTGCTAATCCTGAGCCACCTTTCAAATATGAAGTGTTATTGTTCTGATAAACAATGGCAAACATCAAAGAGGGCGCAAAGCAGAACGCGGCTGAGCTGCAGCGCGCTTTCAAACATCAGTGACTTATAACTAAGCAGAGAAGCCGGTGGTCTACTCCCCTGCAACCAAGAGACAGTAGCTAAGCACAGAGAGTCGACAGCCCAACAGCCGCAGTGGGGCTGAAAGATGATAAGCAGATCTGAGGGAGCAGAAGAATGTGCCCTGAAAGATAAACTCTGTCCTGGCGAGGCCCAAGCTAAGAAGCCAGAACTTGAAGAGAGAATGTAGCCTGGACCTCTGACTTGTGGCAGGCCTTGACGGCCAGCAGAGCCACAAGAATAAAAAAGTAATGAAGAGACAGTACAACGTGTGTCGTGCACGCAGAGAATCTGCCTTGCACGCAGCCGAACTGGGTCCAATCCTCGGCATCCTACATGGTCCTCTGAGCGCCACCAGGAGTAATTCCTGAGTGCAGAGGCAGGAGTAACCCCTGAGCATCACTGGGTGTGACCCAAAAAAGGCCCCCCCATTGCTCCCCAAAAATCCACAAAACAAATAATAAAAAGAATGAAACGTAATGCTGTCACTAAAGCCAGTTCTCGAGCAAGCTCAGAATCCAGAACTGCTTCTGCTTCTGCCTGGGAACTAGGCCTCTCCAAGGCCCAGAAACCTCCATCCCTGCAGGTCAAGGTCAGGGGGGGATTCGCCTTCTGCAGCTCTGTCCCTCTCCTCCAGCTGAATTGTAAAGAAATTCTCTTGGTCCCCTTAGGCAAGAGATTCTGAGACAGTAACCAGTGGTTCCATTCCTTAGCAATCAGGTTCCATGGGGGAAGGCTAGGTCCCTGCTTCAAAGACAAGGACAGCTGAGACCAGAAGGGCAAGGAGGACAGTTAGAGGACAGACCAGAAGCCAGTGGGAGAGCCAAGGCCTTCAATCTCTGGCCTTGGGCCTAAGCCCTGCCTGCAGGTCTCAACTTTCTCATTAGACACTTAGGCAGGAGATAGTGTGGCCCCAACACAGAAACAGTAGGTGGGGCTGGAGAGATAGTCCAGAGTACAGTGGTCAGGGACTTTCCTTGCACAGCACTGACCTGGGTTCAACCCCACCACGCCATATGGTCCCCCAGTGCACCAGGAGTGATCCCTGAACATCACTGGGTGTGGTTCCCAAACAAAACCCAGAAAAGAGTGAAAGTGAGCGAGGGGAAATGCAGAAATGCACACAGCGTCTTCTCTGGCACCCCCAGAACACAGGCGGAAAGAGTTGTCCGAAGGAGAGGAGCAGGAAGAGGAGGCGGCCAGGCTGGCGGGGTTCCCCTGGGGAGAGAGGTGACTAGGCTGACGGGGTTCCCCTGCGGAGAGAAGGGACTAGGCTGACGGGGTTCCCCTGGCTCCCTGGATCGGTACCTGCTGGCAGACACAGACAAATGCACCAGCCGTGACTGTGGTTTAATGGGGCTTGAGTGATCAGTGAATAACCTGCCTCATAGACTGGGGACAAATGAAAGTATGTAATCTGTGCCATAAAGGAGGAGAATGCAGCGGCGGCCAGGGCAGGGCTACCTGCCACCTGGGGTGGGAGCCTGGAGTCTTCAGAGGCAGCAAGATGTAAGATTCCTGACGTGCAGGAGGAGGAGGCAGAAAGCCCCAAAGGCATCAGTAAATACAAGGAATCAGGAGCAGGGGTGATGGGGGGGAGGTGAGGGGTGAAGAGAAGGTGAGGAGGGGAGGGAGAGGAAGGAGGGATGAGGTGAGGAGAGGAGAGGAAGGGAAAGAAGGGTGAGGAGGAGAGAGAGAGGAGAGAAGGGGTGAGGAGGGGGGGAGAAGAAGGAGGAAGGGGGGCGGGGAAAGGGTGAGGAAGAGGAGGGTAGGAGCAAGTTGGGGTGAGGAGGGGGAAGCAGGGAGGGACCTCCAGCTGTGCACAGGCCAGGGAGCCTTTCCTCTGCCATGTGTGGGAATCTGGCCAGCAACCCAGGGCGCGGAAGTGGGCATGTCATGGGAGTCACCGAGCTAGACTGAAGATCAGATCCAGAGAAGGGCTGGCCTGCCTCCCCTGAGGGGAACTCACCAGGGGAACCTGTGAATCCCACAGGCCTGAGGTGGCAGCAGAGGGAGGCTTTCACCTGGAGACTCTGGGAATGGAATTGAGGCTAGACCTGGGGCAAGGGACGGGCCATGGGTAGTGGGGAGGGTGTTGGCATGTAGTGGTGGGTGCGGTCTAAGAACACTGTACCCCTGAAACAGTTACACCCTTGCTGATAAATTTTAACTCCATTAACTGATGTCAGAGAGGGTGGAAGAGAGAGAGAGAGAGAGAGAGAGAGAGAGAGAGAGAGAGAGAGAGAGAGAGAGAGAGAACAAGAGAGAGTGAGCGTGGAGAGAGAGTGCTCATGAGGTGAGTGGAGCAGTTCTGGTCTTACCGTGAAGGGCGAAGGGAAGAGGGGTGGTGTGGACCCCTCTCCTGTCTAGGAAGGGCTCCAGCAGCACAGGCTAGGAGGCCCCCAAGCTTGCTGAGATCACTGCACAGAGGAGGGGGCGCCAATGGAGAAGGCCACGGGAACAGCCGTGGAGGGATTAACTGCACTCCCCTCCGAGCCACTAAGAAGCTGAAGTATTTCCCGCAGGCCATGAGGGAACACGCCACAGGTGCTCAGGGCTCCCGTGGACTCTTCTCAACAGCGGGACAGGGCTGGAAACCGACAGGCTGAAGCAGGAGCAGCCCGAAGGTTTTCAGAGACAGCGGCACAGCTCACAGACTGGTGAGGAATGACCACGGAAGAACACACAGAAGAGACCCACAAGAAAAATTCGGCCTAAACACCCACTCCCACTAAGATCACTCCGTGATACAGCCTGCACCTCCGCCCCACAAAATCCTGTGCCTCTTTCTGTCCTCCCTGACCCTACCCCAAGCCTGGAAGCAACTATTACTGCGTGAGGGAAAAAGAGTCCAACTCCAGCCCACTCTCCTGCAGCAGGCCTCGGACAGGGCAAGGGGGCAGCCGAAAATAGGAATGAAGTGGGATGCTTCGACCATTACATGAGTTGACCATTTTAAGGATCTGGCAAAATAAAGTGAAACTTTGTTGTCATTATATAAGAGGAATCGGGATGGTCATATGATGTGTTTTCAGGCAGAAGCCAGGGAAACGCTTTCCGCTGAACACATTTTAATGGTGAGTGGGAGACGAGATAAAGCTGCTCTCTGAAAGCATCCCAGGAAGTCTATTTATTCCAGGCAGATTTCACGTGGAACCTCTCTGCGGTGGTCCAGCCCCTGGAAAACAACTTTCCAAAGCGGAGGCCTCCTCACCCCCCCAGCTAGAATGGTCGGGCCATCACAATCTCTGGCCAAGCACAGACGTCTGCAACCACGGCTACTCTGACGTATCCAGAGCAAAAGGCCTGACACTTCACACCCTCCTTCTCTTCCAGAAACAGAATTCTGGAAGTAGTCCCTGCCCCCAGGAAGCTCCATCACACTCCATTCTCGCCAACTGTGACTCCAAATGTGGCCCCAGGAACCCAGATGAGAAGCCGCACACACAAGGAAAGTTCACTCACAGGAAATCCGGCCCCACACAGTGGCCTCTCGAATGCCTCTCATTATCCCTTTGTCTTATTTGTCCTAAAAACCAAAGCTTGGTGCACAGAGGAGTAAGCCATCTTCAGCCAGTGGGCACTCAGATGAAAACACAAGTGCGGCACGTCTCTATTTCTGCACCCTTATGCCAGTGGGTTTTAGCAACATACACCGTGAGTCTTGTGTTACTGGAAATACTGCTCTTGCTCCGTGTGATAGGAAAGAGGCTCCTTTTTACACTACATGCTGCTCTTATCAGAGCTCATTTAAAAATGAGAGTATGTGACACACGATTTCTCCACCTGTCCATGAGGTTTTGAGCTCCTGGAAGGCAGGAATGATTTTCCATCTGCTTTTCTGCCCTTAGTCTGTGACCCCTCGCATGGAATCTGGCACACGGGAGATTAAGTAAGAGCTTGATGGCTGATAAATGAGTGCACAAACAGGAGAGTACCTGGCAAGTTAAACATGTAAATATTCTCAAAGTGGGTTTTCTTTTGCTTTTTGGGGTCACACCCAGCAATGCTCAGGGGTTACTCCTGGCTCCTGGTGGTGCTCTGGACACCATATGGGATGCCGGGATCGAACCCGGTTGGCTGTGAGCAAGGCAAATGCCCTACCCGCTATGCTATCACTCCGGCCCCTCTCAAAGTGTTTAAAGAGAAACCTTCTATCGGTCTCTGGTGACTATAAAGGAGTCATCACTATATTTTATACAAGTGAGCTTTAGTAATTTATGTATATCTTGTAATTGGATCCTCTAGTGTTTTCTATATGACAGTTTCCTGAGCTGCATTTTCTCCTGGCCCCTAGGATCATGCCAACTGTGTCTGTGTCCCATTCACCCCTGCTCAGAAATAACAAAGGACTTTTATTTATTTGTTTATTTTGGTTAGAAAGTAATTTTATCTTTTTGTTCAGACCTGGAAAATTTCCTTTGCCTTCATTATTACTACATATTTTGGATTGGAAAACTTTTTTTAAAAAAACTATATTTTGGTCTGAAGTACTGTGATTTACAATATTGTTAATGATAAGCTTCCTGTGTGCACAATTCCAGCACCACACCCATCACCAGATGGATGTTCTGGGGCTCCCAAAGGAAATAAACCCTACCTTAAAACAGACACAATGAAAAGAATAAGCTTTCCCTCTCCTGGAGAAGGGCCTTGGGGATTAAGACAGACCAGAGCTATAGCACAGCGCGCGGTGTTTGCCTTGCACACGGCTGATGTGGGTTTGATTCCCAGCATCCCATGTGGCCGCCAGAGCCCCATCAAATGTGATCCCTGGAGTACAAAGTGAGGAGTAAGCCCTGAGCACTGCTGGGTGTGACCCCAAAGCAAACACCCCTGCCAAAAAAGGGGGAAAAGACAAAAGATTCACTAGCTCGAGGCTGAGAGGCATGAGGTCCCAGAGAAGGTACTCAGAGAGGAAGGGGCTGCCGTCATGTCCCGATTCTGCTGAGTCTCAGCTTCCTCCTCTAGAAAACGGAGACACTGACGCCAAGCTCAGAGAATCACTCTACAGAACAGAGGGGCGGAGGCTCTTCTGGTTCAGGCGCAGAACAGAGGCACAAATACCTTCTCGTTCCTATTACCAACACTTGGAGCAAATCCCAAAGCCCCACTTGCATATTTAATGAGTTGGGGGAGTGTCTCCTGAGTCATGCTCAGGAGGTTGGCAGGTCTCACTGATGATTCTCAGCCAACCCAACAGGTCACTGTTAAGTACAAAGCCACGGATGAAATGCTGCTTGTCGGTCGTGTCCCACAATGCTGGGGATCCCAGAGTCAGTGGTGCTCAGGAGCCCCACGGCTGCACCCAGCAATGCTCAGGGCACCATACAGCAACATGAATCAAACCCAGGTCAGGTGCAGACTAGGCATGTGCCCTAACTTCTGTACTTCCGGGGGCCACCATGATAATACAGCAGTTAGGGCATTCACCTTGCATGCAGGCAACCCAGGTTCCACCCCGGCACCCCCTGTGGTCCCCTGAGCCCTCTCAGAGTGATCCCTGAGCACAGCGCCAGGAGTAAGCCCGAGCACTGCTAGCTGAAGCTCCCAAACTAACTTGATCACTTGATCACTTGACATCCCGTTATTCATCGATTTGCTCGAGCGGGCGCCAGTAATATTTCCATTTGACCCTATCATGTGCCAGTGTGGCCCAATGGCATCTGGTAATAACAATAATAACTTCTGTACCTTCTCCCAGCTTCTTCAGCTAATGCTTTTCTATAAAGATAGTCTGAAATTTTCAGATGAGGCTAAGATCCCAAACTCAGCTATCTGAAACCCTGTCACAGAAATATTGCTACAAATCCTTGAAAGAAAGAGCCTGAAAGTCCACTGATGAGTAAAACCTCCACTGAGTCTAGCAGCTAATGCTATGGGCTGTGTGGCGCTAAGTCCCCAGCGAGCCGGCCCAAACCAGATCACTCATAGAGAATAGCGCATTCTAAGCTCTGCAAACAAGCCAGCAACAAAGTCAAAAAGGTTTTGCAAACGCTTGGTAACTGTTCATGCTCAGCCCCTCTGGTTCTTCTAACCTTAGCAACATGATCTTTCAACTCTACAATTTGCTGATCTAGAAAAAGGGGACACTTACTTCTTGTGATTGCCTGTGCCCTCCCCAGGTCCACCAACTGGCAAACAAAACTTCCAGTTAACATGCGATAAGAAATTCATGTGCAGCCTGAGCAAAACACGACAGGCCCCCAGAGAGTATAAGATAGCCGGGGAGGGAAGGAGGCGTGCCAAGAGGCAGGTAAGGGGTAAAGAGGTGCTCTGCCCTTAGGACTCAGCTCTGCTTGGCATCAGTCCTTTTCACGGACTGTGGACAGACAGATTAAAGCTATTTGTGGGGGTTGGAGGATGGCCCAGTGGGTAGGGCATTTGCCTTGCATGCGGCTGGCCCATGCCGGCCCAGGCTCAATCCCGGGATCCCATATGGTCCCCCGAGCACCACCAGGAGTAATTCCTGAGTGCAGAGCCAGGAGTAACCCTGAGCATTGCCAAGTGTGACCCAAAAAGCAAATAAGAATGAATGAATGAATGAATGAATGAATGAATGAATGAATGAATGAATAAATGAATAAATAAAAGCTTTTTGTGGAGGTCACTGGAGATGCTGAGGGTTCACAAGCAAGTCTGAACTTTAGGGGTCCTTCATCGTCCTCACTCTGGGACTGGGAAGCAGGAGAACACAAAGGTTCTGGTATATTCCTCACGGCTCCCCCTGGAGCAGCACCGCTGGCTGCACCTGTACATACAGGCCAGGGGTTCCATATGCGAATGTCCAGGACAATGTCTCTGACAGGGTCTGACTCCACAGAAATGACCGAGCTCTTGGCGCCATGAGATCATCTTGGGGACAAAAGGTGGAACAAATGTCATTTTCCCCAAAGTATGCACTATGTTTGTTTTACACATTCTTACCTATATCTTTGAGGGGGGGGGGAAAGACTGAAATTATTTCATACAAACACTTCTGTCTATATTTAGAAATAAAAATGATATATAAAAATATCATTTTTGTATTATCTAAGTAGTTAAGTAAATAGAGAAAAAGACATTTAGAAATAGAGTTTTGGGAAATGGAGTGATAGCAGAGTGGGTAGGGAGTTTGCCTTGCACATGGCAGACCTGGGTTCAATCGCTAGCACCCTAGAACATGCCAGGAGTGATCCCTGAGTGTAAAGCCAGGAGCAAGCTTAGCACCACCAGGTGTAGCCAAAACCACAGAAACCAAAACGAGTGGGGGTTGGGGGGAGAGAGACTAGAGGTTTTACAGTGAAAAGAATCTTTAGAAATGACTTATTTCAACCCTTGCTTCAACCTCTGAATTTTTTTAAGCAAAATTCCTCCGGGGGCGGAGCGATAGCCCAGCGGGTAGGGGCGTTTGCCTTGCACGCAGTCAGCCCATGCCTGCCTGGGTTTGATCCCGGCATCCCATATCCCATATGGTCCCCAAGCACCACCAGGAGTAATTCCTGAGTGCAGAGCCAGGAGTAACCCCTGAGCATCGCCGGGTGTGACCCAAAAAAAGCAAAAAAAAAAAAAATTCCTCCAACTCCTCAGCTGACAGCCAGCCAAAGGGTGGCATGAACTCGGATTTTATGACACTGAAGGCCAGTGACATTCCCATGATATCATGGTGCCCAGAGTCAGGGACTAATGAACTTCAGAAGGAAATAAACCGCAAGGAAGGAGCAACTCTTGCTGTGCACACCCGCCCTTCTCACTAACTAAATATTTGCCTAGCGTCATATCGTAGCTTTATGACATGCAAACAATCCTGTTGTTACGGCAACACCGCTGCCTCCATCTGAGCTACTGAACTCGAGTCCTGGATACCAAGTTTCCCCCTGCGCCGCACAGGGACCAACCGGAGGCACTTTCTCAGCGCCATTATTTCAGAAGGCACCTCTGCACTTAGCAAGTCTCTCTGACGACAGAGAACAAATGGGTTCTTTCTTTTTCCTCCTGTGCTAACTACACTCACCAAGCCTCTTAGCTTCCATTCTTGCTCTCATGCTCTTCTGTACTAGAACTACTTAACATTTTCTAGCCCCAAAACATGTAGAGAAGTCAGACAGGCTGAACACCTGACCTTAAAGTCTCGGAGCACTTTCTATTTATAAACAGGAGCCTCGTTATGAACTAAGCACCAGTGAAAACTGACCAGATAAGTACCAAGACCTTTCATCTTGAAAATGTCGCATTTATGCAAACACGAGTAAAGAGAAGCCTTGGCCCCACAGAAGTGGCTTCCTGAGTCACAAAGAACAGTGTGAAGGGTGTGTGCTGTGCATATGATCAACCCGGTTCAATCCCTAACACTCTGGTCCCCGAAGTACTACCAGAAGTGAACCCTGAGCAAAGAGCCAAGAGTAAGCCCTGAGTACAATTAGGTAGAGCCAAAATCTACTCCCTTCAAAAAAAAAAAAATGGAAGAAGCGTCCTGTTTGGGGTCTGCTTATCATAAACCAGTTGGACAGGAAGACTTTTTAGGTTGGGTGCAGGGACAGCTTGAAGGACACAGCAACGGAAAGGGCAGGCTACAGGTGCAAGGCAAACTATTTTCCGATAAGCAAAGAGACTCTCCCCCTGGCCACAGCCACATTCAGTAACTTGTTTCTGCTTAACGGGCTAACCAGAACAGAGAACACAGACCCAAGATGTGCTTATGGCAAGCAGAGAGCAAGAAGGGCTGGACAAAATGCTGGCCTCTTGGGTTAAACAGTAATTAGCTTAGACTTAGAACCTGAATTAGCTGTTACGTGTCACATGAATTTAGAGTAAAGCCTAGAGCATGCAAAGGCACAGCTGAGCTGGGAATTCCTGAAATACACTGGGAAATGCTGACTTCAGGCAGAATGCTCAGTAGAAGAAGCTAGAGTGGAAACTGAGGCTGAGAGTAGGAAGGACAGTCCTACAACCTGAGATTTCTGAGTGGCAAAATATTACTGCCACCAAAATGCTCTTGGTGTGCAATAAGACCCTAGAAGAAGAGTGAAACTGAAATATTTGAATATCAATGATGGAGTGAATTTTCAAGAAAAGACTGCAGCAGATGGAAGTAAATTGTCGAATGAAAGGCACCCCAAATGGAAAACACATTCCAAAAGATGTATCAGACGCTCCCAGTTCTCTGAATTTAATGAGAGAAGCAAGAGGGCATATTGGTGGAGATGGTTGTGGTGGTTTGTTTTTGGGCCACACCCAGCAGTGCTCAGGGCTTACCCTGGCTCTGTGCAGGATACCATACTGTGATCCATCCAGGCAAAACTGAAAATATTCCCTCACATTTGAAGATTAATGACTGGGGGGAATTAATCTGGACAAGCGCAAATGTAGGCACCTAAGTTATTTTAAACTCTTTACACATGAAAGCACAAAGGTAAAATTTAAGAAAATACAACATAACGCTTATAAATTCAAAGTTAGGGGTCAGACAAATAGTACAGTGGCTAGGACATTTGTTTTGCATAGGGCTGACCCGGGTTTGATCCCTGGCATCCCATATGGTCCCTTGAGCACCGCCAAGGGTGATTCCTGAGTGCAAAGCCAGGAGTAACCCCTGAGCATCAGTGGATGTAACCTCTAGACTAAGAAAAGAAACAAATAAATTCAAAATTAAGGGAGTTCAAGTGATCTAAATATATGCTCAGGACATTTAAGGCCCTCAAGCCAATTCATAGCCCCACAGGGTCCTTGCAACTGCACTGGGAGTGGATCTTATAAAATTTTTTCAAAATTAAATGTTACCAAGGTAACAATAAAATCAAAGCAGTGGCACTGGGGAGAAGCGAGAGGAGACACAGCTGATGGAATCAGGACGGTGAAAAGAAGGCTGGAAGGATGGGGGGTACAGAAAGAAGGCAAGGGAGTCTGGAGAAGGGGCTAGAGGGAAGAGAGGCAACAGGCCCATGCGGAAATTCTTAAGGGCAGGTGTGAGTCCTAAAAAAGAGCTGCTGGTCTTTACTAAAACTGAAGGGAACTCAAGGACAGGGCTTAATCTCTCATGGCATGCAGGGTGCAAATGGAAGAACGATCTCAGGATTCTGCACAAGGAAAGAAGGGAATGCAGCAGGAGGAATTTGTACATGGAAGGGAAAATGGTCTATAGGGAGGACATGCAACGGTCTGTTTAATTCAGAGAAATCTGGAGGGTTCCGTTTTGTCTAGAAATTGGGTTGAATTTATTGGAGAACATGAGAATGAACTTGTAACAGCCCGATAGAACAGGAGAGAAGGATGGAGCAAAGTGATTAGCATTACCCCACCCCGTGCTGTTCCCAGCTCTCAGATAAGAAAGCTCAGACCATAACGCAAGGCCACCTGCTTACTCAGCACCACAACTCGCTCATGGCAGGAGAGCGTTCTTATAAAATTCAGTGCGCTCCTCTCAGCCACACAGCTGTGGTCCTGTACTCTCCTACTGAACAGGAATTAAACTTGAAATAATCATTTTCACAAGACTGATGCTTTCATTTTTTAATTGGAGGAATCCAAGAAAGTAACAAGGAAGGAAAAATCAATTGCAATCTCCATTCTAAAAAAGTTTTAAAAAATCGGGGCCGGAGCGATAGCCCAGCGGGTAGGGCGTTTGCCTTGCATGCGGGCTGTCTGTGCCGGCCCGGTTCTATCCTGGCATCCCATATGGTCCCCCGAGCACCGCCAGGAGTAATTCCTGAGTGCAGAGCCAGAAGTAACCCCTGAGCATTGCCGGGTATGACCCAAAAAGCAAAAAAAAAAAAAAAATAAAATAACTGTCACTATTTCTGTTAAACTTCACTTCTTTCTGGACATTTTCATAGTGAGTGTGTGTGCATTTGATATTATAGGTTTAGTTCACCCACTGATACCTGTAACTGGTGACACAAACTATACTACCTTATTAGTCTTCTAAGCCCTAGATCTTGCTTAAGTTGTGGTCAAGAAAAACTTAGTTCTGCTAATAGAAATTTCTTCCCTGGCTAACTGTCACTCATTCATTGGCTGTGCTATGGTGTAAGAATAGGATCAACTGAATTTATTTACTCTGGCAGCCCCATTTTCCCCTGTGTGTGTGCACAGGGAAACCTATGAGGCCTTTTTTAGTTTTTCTTTTTATCAAACGCTTTGATGGCATTCTTTTAGTCTACCAAGCTAAAACCCTTATCTAAGAAGGGAATGTGGCAAATTAGCCAGTACATACTAGTGAGTGTGTACTGGTTCCTAGGATCAGTACAATCTCTTGTATTTTTTGTGATGATAATTCAGAATTTCTGCAAGGAAGCATTGCCATATGGATAGTTTTAGGGCTTCCATTTTTCAAAAGGCATTACAGAATGACACGTGACATTCTGGTCTTCCGGAATTTCTCCCGCTCTCTAAGATTTACTCAGCAATCATTGGCAGTAGCTCAGAGATGGGATCTGTATCTCCTTCAACACCCTGAG
Source organism: Cryptotis parvus (assembly GCA_021461705.1). NCBI lineage: Eukaryota > Metazoa > Chordata > Mammalia > Eulipotyphla > Soricidae > Cryptotis > Cryptotis parvus. The sequence goes on along the minus strand of JAJIBD010023210.1, from coordinate 112,605 downwards.
GTATGATCTAATGTGCCCTCGAGTTGTGAAGTCATTCAAACTACTTGCCCTATGACTGTCTCCTAAACCCCTCTTAATGTTGCCCTTTCCATTTTAAAGCCCATTCTTGCTTACAGCGGAGTAAAAGCAAAATAGCCCAAGCCCTTATGATCTACGTCTATCAGCATTTCTCTAGCTGAGACACAACTAAGAGGAAAACAGAAACACTAGTTTCAAAATGCAAATAGGAGACCAGGAGATAGTAAAGACCCTGCAAGGACCTGACCCATGTTGATTCTTAGCACCTATAGGACCCCAAGAATTACCTGCCGCCCTAGAGGTTCCCAAACGCTGCCATGTATGGCCTAGAAGTGCTCAGCATCCAGCATGGTCCAGGTACCCCCACACTGCAAGTCTGAGCAACACTGAGCCCTCAGGTCCTGCCTTGGACTGTCCCAGCCTGACTAGCAGAGGATTACCAGCAGGACCCCTGAGAACAGCCGAGTACCACTTGAGAGGTCTCTCAAAATGCAAATACTATACACGCACAGTATACACTAGTGTACACAAACACACATGCATAAACAGACATAAAAAAAAGTTTAACCTAGCGTTAATCACATCTTTATGTGACAAAGGGCAGTGCTGGTGAGACCATAGGACTATGAGACACCATATATTTATTTCTAATGCAACAGTATTTGGACAGACAGCAAATATATAAGATATCCATGTCCTCTGCTGTAGAAAACCTGCACCTGAAGATCCTAAGGGACACAATCCAAAATACAAAATGATCCACCATACACACATCTTTTAGGAGTCTGAGGTAGCCCCAAATGGAGTAAAAATCTAACTATCCGGCACCTACAATATTTAAGTGAACCTCAAAGTAACAGTCTCCAAAAAGCCAAATAATTGCCCCCACCACCCTCATGTTCACATCCTAGCCCCTAGAACCTGTTAACAAGCCACCTTACCTGTGATACCGCCTCTGCAGATGCGATAATGGTAAAGATTTTGAACTGGGGAGATTTTTAGCCAGAATTATCTGGGGATGGGGCAATGTGAAGACAGAAATAGGTAAGAGAAGGGAGGGGAGAGTTACAGATGTTACAATTTTGCTTTAAAGTTCCAGGAAGGGACTGTGAGTCAAATATGGGGCACTCCAATAGCTGGAGACAAGAAGCATTCTCCTCTGAAACCTCTGCAGAGAAGGCACTTGAGACACCCCCAAATCCCCGAAACGAGTAGAGCAAGACCAGAAAGCTACATCCCTCTAAGTCACAAAATTTGAGATAATTTTACAATATAGAACTAAAACACAAAGCACAGAACAACCACTAAAAAATTATTGTGGCTAGAGGACTATATAGCAACAGAAAAAAATTAACACATGCAGAGAGGAAAACCACACCGAACATAGTTACACTACTATGTAAAACAGACAGACAGATCACAACAGGTGACCAAAGAAGAGCAAAAAGCACCCATAGATTTTATTTATTATTATTTTTTATTATTAATTATTATTATTATTATTTTGCTTTTTGGGTCACACCCAGCAATGCTCAGGGGTTTCTCCTGGCTCTGCACTCAGGAATTACTCCTGGCGGCGCTCGGGGGACCATATGGGATGCTGGGAATTGAACCAGGGCCAGCATGGGCGGCCACGTGCAAGGTAAATGCCCTACCCACGGGACTATCTCTCCGGCCCCAAGCACCCACAGATTTTAAAGAGCTGTCACTGTTCTTTCCGATTCTGTCCTTGCACTCTGGCACCCTGATTAGCCAAGGCGGGACTTAAAAAAAAAAAAAGATTCGGGGCCAGAGAGACAGTAGAACAGGTAGGGCACTTGTCTTGCACAGAGCCAAGCCAATCCTGGTATCCTATAAGGTCCCCAAGTAGCACCAAGAGTAATTCTTAGATGTAGGAGTCAGGTGTAATCCCTGCATTTCCAGATGTGCCAAAAGCAGAAAAAAAAAAAAGATGACCTGGTCCTAAAAACTTCTAACAGCTCCCAAATCCTCCCAGAAAAAGTCCAACTCCTGAAAATGTCCCGTAAGGTCTGGTGCCAGCTACACTGCTCCAGGGGGAGCCACTCATGACACTTGACGTGCCTGTCACTCCTCTTCCCTAAAACACACGCGTGCTCTCCTCCAACCCGGTGTTCTCCTCAACTTCAGCTGCCATGCACGGATCACCTGATGACTGCAGTCTCCCTGGCCAATCAGCTCTCCTGGCATAACTGCACACTCCATGTTTTTCTCTTGGCATGATGCCCTAAGTGCCCAGGTGTGGGTTTCCTGGAGCAAAGTGCAAGAACGTGTCACCCATTTGCTCTCTCCACACAGAGTTCCATCACAGCTGACGGGCGGCTGCCGCCATCCCTACTCACCACCGCTTTTATCACCGAAAGGTGTGTCCGTGGACGTGACAGGCTGACATTTCGATGTTGTGTTAAGTAAGTCCACCCTCCGGTTCCAGGCACATCTCTTCAACTCCTCCGTTCTCCCTGCATTAACATACGCCTCAAAGACCTGGGCTCTATGAAAGCAGGATGAGAATGCTATTCGGTCTCCCAAAGAGGAACTGAAAGAGCTATGCTTGGAATATCACACCTCACTCAAGTGAGAGAAGGAATCCGAAATTCCGACCTCCGTCGCTGTTCCAGAGTCAGGGACGCTGTCTCGTTGCCAAGGCATCGAAAATCAGATGCGCTGGACATGTAATGCAATTTGGAGATGACCGCTGGACTAGAGCCAGAACCCGACTGGATCCCACGGAATGTCAAAAGATCACATGGCTGCCCATCTACAAGATGGTCAGACTTCTTCATCAAGACCCTGAACGAACTCTTCATCAAGACCCTGAACGAATGGTTTGAGGCTCTTTGTATTCCTGAAGCAACCAGATGCCACTGGGCTATACTGGCACATGATAGGGTCAAATGGAAATGTTACTGGCACCCATTTGAGCAAATCGATGAATAATGGGATGTCAAGTGATCAAGTTTGTTTTTTTTTTTTAGACCATGCCAGCTCTGGAATTACAACTGGTTCTGCATCTGGAAATACTCCTGATGGTGCTCAGGGGGACCATATGGGATGGCCAGGGCTGGAACCCAGGCTGGCCACATGCACGGCAAGCATCATAAGCTCTCTACTAACTCTCATCATCTGGAGTGCTAACCATTATACAATGGAGTACTAACTCTCTAAGCCCAAAGTTTTTTAGCATGTGTGGTATGTTTGAAGCATGAAAGGTGTGTTATTTGTATTTCAGTGATGGATTCATTATTTCTGCTCACCTCCTCCTTTTTAGGGCCTCCCACGTGGTGCTCAAGAGAACTGAAGGCCTCTCCTGGTAATTCTTAAGACAACTGAGCCTCAGTGTAAGGACCTGAGGATGCCATACTGTTTGGGCCTTATGGTACCAGGATCCGCCAATTCCCTCCCCCCCCCCCGTGGTACTCAGAGGCATGCGCAGTGGACACGTGGTGCTGGGGACTGAATCAGGATCAACATAGGCAGCCACTTCAACCCCTGTATGACCTCTCTGACCTCCATTCATCATCTGACTTCCACTTTCTGACAGAAGGTCACTAGCTTAATAACAGGTTTTCCTCTTAAGATAGTCTTTAATGTAAGACTATCTTACATTAAATACCAACCCACAGCCCCTCACCACCTTTATCCTGCAGCCCAGCTTCTTAAACTACAGGTTGCACTTCCACATAAGGAGGTGTAACTGAATGGAGGAGTCAAGAAAAACCCTCGGGAACAGTGAAAGGCTTGTAAATGTGCAACAACCAAAAAATGAATTAAAACCAACACCATAATAAATCTGAAGAGTGTCTGACTGTTGCAGGACTCCTTTAACGGCCGCTGCATTTGGCTCAAAACATTAGCATACTAAAGGGCCTAGGTGAGGGTGCAGGGAGGGATTACCTAAGGACATTTGACCCTCCCTGCTTTCCATAACAGTGGGAGGAAGGTCTGAGTTGCAGGGGTATAAACTAGCCGGTTTTCACTCTCACGGCTTCTTTGTGGGCGCTCTCTTTGTGAGCTCGCACCCTTCTTGGAAGTCTTGTCTTCTTCCCCTTTACAAAGCCTTTACACGTGGTGGCCGCCATCTTGGCCTACACATGGCTGGGGTTCTAGCCTGGACTCCTAAGCACCGGGCTTTTCCTTTTGCTGATTTGTATGCCTGAACCTGTGATAAGTAAAGCCTTTTAAAACTGCATCAGATTCCTGAGTTTTCATCCATTCCTCACCGGAGGTAGAAGGGAACTCGCTTCCCGGCACTGTCGGGGACCCCGCGGAGCGCCCCGACATCTGACAATGTTCCCTGCTTTAGTTCTCAGATGAAAAGGGGCTGTGAGTTTCAGAGCCCTGATCTAGAGCAGGTATTATTACATATCAGACTGAAAAATAGCCATTTCTTACCCATTTCCCTGAATTGTAATACAAGTCCCATGTGAGCAAAGACATTGGTAGCTTTGTTTATCAATGGTGCGCTGAGATGAAATAATTCCACAGGAGCCGGAGCAATAGCACAGAGGGTAGGGCGTTTGCCTTGCACGCAGCCGACCCAGGTTTGATCCCTGGCATCCCATATGGTCCCCAGTGCACTGCCAGGAGTAACTCCTGAGTGCAGAGCCAGGAGTAACCCCTGAGCATCACTGGGTGTGACCCAAAAAAAATAATAATAATAATAATAATAATAATAATAATAATACTAAAAACGAAGCAGAGAGTCGATAGTATTTGTTGAATCATCAGAGAGCTGACTTCAGAGGAAAGGAAAAAAGAGTTCCCATTTTAACATAACTGGTTTAAAGGGGGAACCATGCACTGGTTAAACAAACCAGCAGGTAAATCACTTCTTATCATGCTATTTTAAGGAACTCAGTTCAATCACAAATGTTTTGTGCATGCCTTTTAAAAAATACAAGTATATCACGAGGTATCGTCTGAAGCTACATGGGTTCCTGGTACCATCTCTATTTTTCTCATTTCTCTCTGTCTGTCTCTCTCTTTCTCTTTCTCATGAATTTCATTATATTCAGCTAGTCAGAATTCCATTTTTCAGAGAGCCTCATTCCTCCTGGTCACATAACCTTTGAAAATATGAGTCTTATATATTTGTACTGAATGTTTTCAAATATGCCTTCCCAAAATCCTGGAAGTGTATCTCATGGCTACAGTTTTTTCATCTTTGGTTAAAAACTCCCAGATATCTAAAATGCCTGGAGGTGCTAATGCCAGACTAAATAAAACTGAACATTGAACATAGGCAAATGTATGTATTGCAATATATGTCTGCATTGCAAGCCTAATGTATGTATTACAAGCCACAATGTGTAAAAGAAGGAGAGAGAGAGAGAGAGAGAGAGAGAGAGAGAGAGAGAGAGAGGAGGCAGGCTGGGGAGGGGGAGGGAATCTGGGGACACTGGTGGTGGGAAATGGGCACTGGTGGAGGGATGGGTGCTGGAACACTGTCTGACTGAAACCCAAACATGAATACTTTGTAATTGCATATCTCACAATGCCATAACTTAAAAATAAATAAATTAAATCACTTGTATCACTTATATCACTTGTCTTCCGGTTGTTCATCAATTTGCTGAAGCGGGTGCCAGTAACATCTCCATTCGTTGGGAATGAGGTCCATTATTGTTACTGTTTTTGGCATATCGAATACACCACAGGTAGCCTGCCAAGCTCTGCTGGTGCTCTGGGTTCATCCAAGGGATCCAGTCTTTTCGATGTGAGACCATCAACCATCCAGGTTTGTTTATTTATTTATTTATAAATTAAATAAATAAATAAAATCAAACGCCTGGAGAAAGCTTTCATATGTGAGGGTAAAGGGATGCTAAAACAAATGAAGTAACAATGAAGGGGCATTGACATCAAGGGATAGAGGAGTCATCTGAAAGACCAGGAAATGAGTTGAGTGAGTGACAATTTGAGCAATAATATTATGTACTTCCCTATAATTCAGAGTACAATATAAAGAAATCCATACTGATATAAGCGTTTGAACTAACAAATGGGAGGGAACTGAGAAAACTCCCACACAGAACATAATTTTTATAAATACTGCTCCTTAGAGGAAGACAAACACAATTCCGACTCCTTAAGTATTGGCTGAACACAATGTCACTCTTGGAAACAGTAGAGTATGAGGAAAAGAAATAAAGGAGTAGAATGGACAAACATTATGGCAACTAGGTAATCAACATCATCGACAATAATGTGGAGGGACCCTGGAACAACTCCAACTATAAAATAACAATGCCAGTGGGATTTTAAACTATGACACCCTGAAAGCAAATAAATAAGGAGACATACTGCTTTGTGATAAAAAGGAGAAATGACTTAGATTAAAAAAGACACTACTGGATTATCAACCCAATGACTGATAATGGTTGGGGGAATATATTTCCTACATGGGTGGCACTACTCTTATACCATTCTATACTTTGAAATTTAATAGATATAAAAAATATATAATTTTCTATGGAAAGATGTCAGAATTTTTATCAAAAATTATACATGTAATGCCAAATATTTATTAGAAAATCCATATCAATTCATAGTTCAATGAGCAAATGTATGAGAATTTCTGGTTCTTTGCCCAGACAATTATTTTAAATAGATTTAATTTTAAAAAGTCTCTTTCAAGGGGGCCGGAGTGATAGTCCAGCGGTAGGGCATTTGCCTTTCATGCAGCCAGCCCGAGTTCGTCCCCAGCATCCCATACGGTCCCCTGAGCACCGCCAGGAGTAATTCCTGAGTGCAGAGCCAGGAGTAGCCCCTGAGCATTGCTAGGTGTGACCCAAAAAGGCTAAAAAAAAAAAAAGTCTTTCAATTTGGGTTTTGTTTTTGTTTTGAGCCACACCTGGCCAGTACTCAGGGTACTGTCCAGGCTCTGTGTTCGGGATCACTCCTGATAGCACTTGCTGGACACAGGTGGTGCACAGAATTGAACCTGCATGAATGCATGGCAAGAGCCTTAACCCCATACTATCTATCTGCCCCTCACTTTACAGCTTCAATCACAACATATACTACTTTTTATTCTGTTTAATATGTGATACTACGTATGTATGCATTTGGGTTTGAGTATGTCTTAATTTTATATGTTTAAATGCAATGATCTAAATTATACGTATAATAACTTTTGAACATTATCTTAGAAAATTATTTGGTGGGAGAAAATTCCATATAGCTAATGTATTTCTTTAGTTAATTTAATATATACATATATATACTCGCAATTAACGCATTTTAGTATTTTGTTTTGACATTTTGTAAATTTTTCCAAAATTATTGCAATAACATTCATTCATCTCTGAAAATATGCCTCAAGGAAAGAATAAAGGTGGCTGGTCACCACAGTCAAGGAGGGGAAAGCAGGAAATGGAGGAGGAGCTTCCAGAACCTGTTCTCTTGACAAGATGTGGACTCTGGTAGAGGTTTAAGTTATAGCCTTGGGCCTCTGTTCTCCTTCGCTCCCTGCTAGAACATTTCCCGTTCTCTGGTTTCCTCTCCCACAGAGGTGCAGAACTTTCCCTTCTCCAAACTCTCATAAGCTCCTTCTTAATTTACCTTGGAAGCACCTTTGGTTGCATTTCAAGAACTTACTTCAACCACACTGGAAGTTCCTTAACGGAGCAAATCTCATCTGCTTTTCTGTATATACTTTGTGCAGTGATCATTCAAATGGCCCGTAAACATTAGCAAATATTTGAGGGCTTGCAATTCAGTGCTATCTCACAACAACTCAATGAGGTAGGCGGGTACATAATTAACCCCATTTTAATACTAAAAACATGGTGGGAATAAAGTCACTTCCGGGATATCATGAAAGCATCAATCAGTACGAGATTTTGGTCCTAATTCAAACTCTCAAGTACCTAATACTACATTCTGCTGCTTTCTAGTAAGTTCCAGTAAGCGATCCTTTACAGAGATCTTTTCACTAGTGACAATTTCAAAAGAAAACTTAAAAACCTTTAGTTTGTCAACCTCAAAGTTTTTGAGAAAGAGTATAAAAAAACAGAGTTGCGTGCTTCTTAGTTAGACAATAAACTCAAAGGAGATAGCTTTTTTAAAATGCTCTTTAGGGAGCCGGAGGGATAGCCCAGCGGGTAGGGCATTTGCCTTGTTCGAGGCCGGCCTGCGCCGGCCGGGTTCGATCCCCGGGCATCCCATATGGTCCCCTGAGCACCGCCAGGAGTAATTCCTGAGTACAGAACCAGGAGCAACCCCTGAGCGTCGCAGGCTGTGACCCAAAAAGCCAAAAAAATAAATAAATAAATAAATAAAAATAAAAAATAAAAAAATAGATTAAAATGCTCTTTAGAGGAACATCGTTTTGTTTTTTGTTTTGTTTTGTTTTATTGTTTTGGGACATCTAGCTATGCACATCTGGCTATGACTCTGTACTCAGGGATCACTCTTGGTGGCTCAGGGGACCATATGGGATGCCGGGAAGTGAACTCAAGTTGATTGCATGCAAGGCAAGTGCCCTACCCACTGAACTATGTCCCCAGTCCTCTTTAGAGGAACACTGTAGGTCTAAAAATCAACCTTGAGTAACTTTGTAAATCACAATGCTTTAATAAAATTTGGGGTTAAAAAAAGACAATAAAATACATGACAATAAAATGCCCCAAAAAAAGACAATAAAATAAAATACATGTTTAAAAAATAAAATTAAAATGCAAAAGAAAGTTCTCTAGAAAGTACCATGCTTAGCCATCATTCTTCACACATTAACCATTGCGAAGGAGTAATGGTTACAGAAAAACAAACAGAAAACAAAATGTGTAGACTCTGTACAGGTTGATCCACAATGCGAGGTTGGCTGGCCATTGGCTTCGAGGGAAGTGGGCAGAGACAAGGCACGGTGTTAAGGAGGCGCCAGCGCTCCCCCAGCACGACCAGGAACAAGACACAGTGAGGTTCCTTCCGCCTGTGATTCTCTCCCCACCGGCAATTTTGTGGTTGGATGATCAGCTTCCTAGAAGATTTCTAAAAATAAGTTTCCACCCACTCAATTACACAGCACACAAGTATTTACAGTCACCTTGTGACCCACACCTGAATCAAGATACCGCCCTGTCCTCTGCAGAGAAGAAAGAAGGTAGAGCGGACACAAAGCCTCAAAATCGACCTGAGGTTTCTCTTCTCTACAGCACCACCAAGCAATGAGCTTTAAAGAGCGTCTGCTCATTGTGCCAGGAGGCCGGGGTAACGCCCACCCCCAACCAACCAAAATGCCCAGTCTTCACCGTAGGGGCGGGCAGACCGCCCCAGCCTGTTCTGTTCTTGCCATTGCTCTCCGCTAGCTGTTATTTAATTCTAGGAACTGAACCATCCTGCCCAGAAAAACTGAGTTGGCTTTTCCATCCTGGACCCGCTAGCTTCAGTTTATCCAGATTCATAGATCTGTTTCAGTTCTCAGACATGGGATCAGTATCCCCTTTCCAATGTCCCTTTTATAAAAGTAGGAGTCCCAGGCCCAGAGTCATAGTACAATGGATAGGATGTTTGCCTTGCATGCAACCAATCCCTGTCACCCATAGGATCCCCAGGTCCCACTCAGAGTGAGCACGACTGGGTGCACTCCTTGAAAACAGAACCAAATAAAAAATAAAATAAACAGTAGTTTATTGTTATGAACTCAGAATCCATAGTTCTGAGTTCCCAAAGAAACAGGAAACTGTCCCTGATCCCTCCATGAGTTTAAGGGACAATGCAAGCAGAGAGTAAGTTTGAAACAAGAAGGAACTGAAATTTCTCTGAATTCCAAATATACTAAAAACCAAATACAGATGTAAAGACAGTCTTGACCTTCTTGGCCTACACTGTCAGACAAGCATGCAAATTTGATCCACAGAAATCAATCGGCCATGGGCCAAAGCAATAGTACAATGGGTCGGCTAGTTTGCCTTGCATGCAGCCAACCCCCAGTTCCATCCCTGGCATCCCATATGGTCCCCTGAAACAAGCCAGAAGAAAGCCCTAAGCCCTGCTGGGTGTGACCCCCCAAAATAATGTGATTTTTTAAAAAGAAATTGATCAGTCAGCAAGACTTTGCAGTAAAATGAATTGCTTTGGACTAAGATCCTTTTTCCAGTCAAGGAATTTACAATCCAGTAGTGGAGATAAGACACAACTACAAATAACCAGAAATACACTGAAGGTGATAAGTTCAGCTAGAAAGCAATAAAGAAAATGCTTATCTCCTCTGACTCCAGGGCCTCAGAAGAGTTTCAGAAGTTTCCAGACCAACTCTACCCTGAGGCCTGCTCAGGTTGCTGAAGGAAGCACCGGAGCCACTGCAGAGGATGAGCAGGAAAGAGCTGAAAGCATTTTCCTGGCCTCCAGATTTCCTCTCAAGCAGATCATCAAAGTGTGGCAAGTTGCCAATTATGAAACAGCAAAACCGAGGTAATTTCCAAAAGCAAAGCACCTAATTCTAACATTTTACCACATTCTAAAAGTGTGACTCTCCAGAGTATTTCCGAGCGCTTGGGAGTCCTGTGCACTTATCTTCCAGTCTGAGAGCACAACCATCGCACACAACGTAGGCTAAATCTGAGCTCCCCAAGCCAGCTTTTATGCTATTGCACCATCCCCACCCAGCACTATCCCCACCCTTCTCTGAACCGTATGATAGTTTCCAAATTAAATGTTTCTACCACCACTAATCCATTGTGAATTCCTAGGAGCAAGGTCCATGCTCTGTTTTTGAATAGCCTCCCTTATTACACACTCCCTCTAAGTGTTATTCCCTTTGTCCTTCATACCTAGAATAGTCTTCCATATAAAACATGAAAGGAAAAAGCATTTATCTTGTTCTTTCTACCCAAGTTCCTTTATCTCATTTAATCCTCTCAGTGATGCACAGAAGTGAGCAAGACGGCCTCAGTTCACACAGCTTTTTGCTGGGAAAATGAAGGAACTGAAGGAGCTAATAATTGTCACTGCACGCAGGGCAATCCATCTCTGCATCTCCCTCAAAGGAAATGATATTGGCAAAACCGATACATATAAACCGATGCTAAATTATCTCAAAGTCTGCAATTTTTTATTAAGGCACCGTGATTTACAAAATTATCATCAAATTCTGCGATAGTGGCTAAGACTGCAGTTGCATTTGGTATGATGTGTGACCCTTGCCCCCAAATTATAATACATATTAAAAAGATATCTGTAGGCATGTGCTAAAGGTGACTCTTCTTAATGGTGGTAACTACTGAGATCATATCTGCTTGCTTGTTAATGATTGAAGAATTAGGAAGGATGATCACATTTCAACTAAAGCTCTAAGGAAAGCAGTACCCCCGCTGGCTCTATCTCATCAAAAATGCCCCATTCTTTGTCGTGAAGGGAGATTTACTGGAGCAACAGCTTAAATCCAAAACAAACAGGAAATTCATTATTTCATTTCCTATTTCCGTTCTCTTAACTTGTATTTGTCCATAGTGAATATATAAAATGGGTGGCACCCATTTTAAAGACCCAATGAATTCAATGGTATTTATGGTACAGTTCCAATATGATGGACGTGACAAACCCAAGGCGTTTATTTCTCAATACAGTCCAGGTCAAATTCCATTCTCTGACTCCCGTGGGCTTACTGAAATGTTCTGCCTTTCTGTAATTTAAAGAACAACTTTTATTTTATTTTTTTGGATTTTTGAGCCACCTATTTCAATACTCAGGGGTTACACCGCCTCTGCACTCAGGAATTACTCCTGGTGGTGCTCAGGGAACCATATGTGATCACAGCGATAGAACCTGGATGGGCCTTATGCAAGGGCTTGCGCAAATTTGCCCCACCCACTACACTATCTCTCCAGCCCCCTAAAAGCCAACTTTTAAATGGTACTTAAACATATTAACTCTACTAAAGATAAAAAAGCAATAATAGTATAATGAACTGGTATATTTAGGCAGACATAAATTATGGTCCAGTCCAATAAATCATCTGAAAGGGAAGTATATATTAGTAGAGTGGGGATGAAGAGGCAGAGAGATAGTACAGAAGTATACAGTATAGGACAGTATATGATTAATATATATGATATATGTCATATAGGTAAGGTGCGCCAACTTCAGTTTCATCCCTAGAACATCATATGGTTTTCTGAGCACCACCAGGAGTAACCCTGACCACAGTGTCAGCAATAGCCCATGACACTGCTATGGTCTCCTGAGCACCCCAGGAGTAAGCCCAGACCCTATAGTGTCAGCAATAGCTCATGAGCACTGCTGGGTGTGGCTCCAACATGCCTCATCCTCTCCAAACATATAACATATTAGAATGGTGCATGCAAATTCACTGATATAAAGAATGATATAAGCCCCTTGAGCTTCATTCATCAAACCTCCACCACCACCAAGATGCTTTCGCCTTCAAAACCCTCCTCAAAATAATGCTTCCTTGTTAAATACCAGGCAGGAAGAGCTTGCTGACGCCTTTCCCTTCTCTCTGGGCTGTGTAGTGGCTTTGTCATCACACTCCATATAAAACCTAAAGGAGGCTCTTCTTTAGGTTTTCTGGCCTGCGCCCATACTGTCCCATCCACTTGCTCCACTTCTGCTATCTGCACAGTGCCGCACACAGACCACACAATTGCTACCCCGGGCTTTGCCCTATGCCTTCCCTTCTGCCTGGAATGCCTCCTCCACATCTATTAGCTCACTTCCCCACTTCACTTCGATTGACATTTCAAAGCTTATATTCCCTCACTCCCAAATTCTTTGTTGAAATCCTCACTACCAGTAGTACGGTATCAGGATGGGCCTTTTGAGGTGATCAGGTCAGGAGGACAGCACCCTTCTGGATGGTATTAGTGACCTTATTCAAAAAGATAAGGAGCAGGGAGAGGGAGGGAGAGAGAGGAAGAGAGAAAGAGAGAGAAGAGAGGAGAAGTGCCTGCCATAGAGGCAGAATGGGGGAGGGGAGGGAATCAGGGACGTTGGTGGTGGGAAATGTGCACTGGTGGAGGGATGGGTGCTAGAACACTGTATGACTGAAACCCAAACATGACCATCTTTGTAATTGTATATCTCATGGTGATATAATAAAAACATTTTTTTTGAAGAAAGAAAAAAGACAAGAAGAGTCCGCATTCTCCCTTCTGTGTTCCGCCTCTAGGAGATCTGAGCAGAAGGCATTTGTAAACCAGGAAGCAGGATCTTCCTGACAGACCCCCTGATGGGAGTCTGTCAGTCCCTTCCCAAAGGTTTGCTGTGTGAAGTCACCACCCCTTCAGCCAAGCATGTGGAGTAGCCCAAGCTACCAAAGACAATGCTCATGTGTGTTCTTCAGGAAGCTTCGCTGATCTCCCTGTCTAAAACAACATTCCTCCATTCCCATGACCTTCACTCTATTCCTTATTCTGTTTTAGATTCTTCTCCATGGCAATGACTAAATACAGTATCCTGCATTCAATTATACGCGCATTTTCCCTTATCATGAGTCTCCCCTACAGAAAGAAAGAATTCTAGCACCTAGAACTGTGTTCACTGGTGCTCCGGTATCCATTGAATCAAGAATTACTAAAATTGGGGCTGGAGCAATAGTACAGTGGGTAGGGGGTTTGCCTTGCATGCAGCTGACCCGGTTCACTCTCCAGCATCCCATATGGTCCCCTGAGGACAGCCAAGAGTAACCCCTGAGCACTGCTGGGTGTGACCCAAAAAAAGCCAAACTTTAAAAAAAATAAGAATTCACTAAAATTCCTCCTCAAAGGCATGGGTGTTGGTAGAAAAATCAAGATCTTAAAATCAAGGCGCATACACTCTAGATGGAGTGTATAAACTGTAGATTTGGAGATGACCACTGGACTAGAGCCGTTACTGACTGGATCCCATGGGACGTCAAAAGATCACGTGGCCCCCAACCTACAAGACGGTCAGACTTCTTTGTCAAGACCCTGAATGATCAGTTCGAGGCTCTTCGTATTCCTGAAGCAACCAGATGCCATTGGGCTACACTGGTACGTCACAGGGTCAAATGGAAATGTTACTGGTGTTCACTGGAGCAAATCGATGAAAAATGGGATGTCAAGTGATCAAGTGATACACTGTAGGCTGGGGAGTATCACACCACCGTCCAACCATGGTACCCAGGATCAAATAAAAGAAACACAGCTACAGAGCTGGACCACAATGTTGTGCGCCTGTTATACTTGATACCTCTGTTTCATGCTTTCCTCATTTATAAAATAGCAGTTAAAAACTTCATGAGCAGTGAATACTAAACAAGTTAATACATGCTTATTCTTTGGAAATAATCTGGAACATTTTAAGCACCCAAGAAGACAATAGGACCTCAGCAAAACTATCATTTTAGGGTCCCTCCTTCCTTTACACAACATTCTAATAAAGAATTTACTCAATATTTCTTATAAAATTCAGTTTTTAACCTCTAGCCATTTTGATTATTTCATGTTGTTTTACTTCTTTAGATTCTAAATACTGATACGTGAATGATTTATTTGTGCTGAAGAAATCATGCACAACATAATAAATGCTAGAAGACTGCATGAGAGAAACCAACACTTCATTTCCCTATTTCTACCACTCATTCCTTTCTCTTAAATAAACGGTTCTAAACTTGTCTGCTTTGGTCTATTGGTGGTGACCTCCATAACTCTTAATACCACACTTTAAATCTCTAGTTCTTGATTCATATCTGAAACTTTCCTCAGACTGCCTGGCTTCCGCCCAAAAACTGATATATTGCTGTTTTAACTCTTCTATTTACTATACCTTTGTAATTTAAAGCACTAAATTTTTCACTTGTGTTCTGCCCACTGTGTGTGTGCACACGCGCACGTGTGTGGGTGTTTTGAGTCACATCCGGTGATGATCAAGGGTTACTCCTGCCTTTACACTAGGGCATACTCCTGATGGTGCTCAGGGGACCACGTGATGCCAGGGATCAAACCCACATCAGCCAATGGAAGACAAATGCCCTACCTGCTGTACTCTCACTCCAGCCCCTCTACTCACCTTTTAAAAATTAAAGCTCCCCTTATTTAGTCAACATGATTGTATTTTTAAAAATCTGCATGCTACAAAAAAATAGTAGTAAGTAGGTTAAAACACAAATTTAGTGTGATACTAAAAATATATAAAGAGGGCAAATCAACACATGGAAAAATAGTCAGTGTCATTGGTCACTATGAAAATATAATCCAAGTACCACAATGAACCACCATGAGAATTGTCTACTGGAATACCTAAACTAAGGGAGACTGACTAAACCAAGTATGGATGGCGTCTGGGCAGTGGAGACTCTCAAACATCACGGTGGACAGGGGGACTCTCAGGCCTCCCATAACAACTCGGGATTCCACAGACTTTCAATGACTGTATCTTACTCCTTTGTCTTAGAAGATGAAGATATTTATTCATCTACCATCTCCTCTCTGCTTCCGCATTCCACCTTCTCTTTGCTACCCTTTACTCTATTGAGACTGCTGCCATTTGCAATCTAGTAAAATGGAGTTATTGTGCTTGGTCCATAGTCTAAGTCTAAAGGCAGAAAAATAGCATCAGCATAATTATGACTGTGCCACAAAGCTCACCACTGAGCTAAGAAAGGAATTAAGATGATGGTCTCTTAATTGGTTTAGATCACTGTCACTGTATCACTCTTCCCGTTCATCATCGATTTGCTCGAGCGGGCACCAGTAACATCTCCATATGACCTGTCTCATGCAAGTAGAGCCCAAGGGCACCTGCTTGCTCCAGGAACATAAAGAGCCTCAAACCATTCCATCAGGTCATGGGAATGAGGTCTATATTTGTTACTGGTATCTGGCATATCAAATACGACATGGGTAGTTTGCCAGGCTCTGCCGTGCAGGTAGCATACTCAGGAGTGTAGTGTCAACAAAGATCAGCTTTGGGGCCAGAGCAATAGTCCAGCGGGTAGGGTGTTTGCCTTGCACTGGGCCAGCCCATGCCGGCCCGGTTCTATCCCCAGCATCCCATATGGTCCCCGAGCACCGCCAGGGGTGATTCCTGAGTGGTTTAGATACAATGTAGTAACTACAAGCCCACGTCTGTGATCTCTATGCCAACTGTGTTGATATTCTATCCGATTCTCTTGTTTTATTTTTTTTATTGGGCATTACCCATATCAATAACTTTAGTCAAACCATTTTGTTCCACAGATAGGTCACTGGACTATAAATATTTCCATTATTAACTGGAAGTTTTCATAAGCATTTGGGGAATGACCAATTAGCCTCACATGACTATGGGCCTTAACAGTACTTTCAGAATGACTACTAGAAGCTTCTCTCAACCCATATAAATGTGCATTAATTGAAACTGTGTCGGTATTCAAGGGATGCTTTTAGACATTCCCTGAGGTGTGATAGTAAATCCTATACCATGCATATAAACTATATGATAAAACCCATTAGCACTTCATTTATTTTACCAGTAAACATGAGCTTTTCTTTCTTACACAAATGTCCGTCTTCAGTATTCATCTCTTTTGGGGGTGCAGGGCAGTGAGGACGGTGGCATCTCTTAGGGGCTACTCCCAGCTTGGTGCTCAGGGCTTACTCCCAGCAGTGCTCAGGGGGTGATGCAATGTTGGGATAAAACCTTTCACTTGTACGCAGAGCATGTGCTCAGCCCTTTGAGCTCTAACTGCAGGCCCAATATTCATCTGTTTTTAACGTACCTTGTGATTTTGTCTTTATGTTTCTCTTTGCTTGCTTGCTTTTTCTATCTCGTGTTCTCTCCTGAACATGTATTTCTTCCTTGTCTTTCACCAACATTTGCATCATTCTAAGCAAATTTTATTCAATAAAAACTTTCTCGCTTCATTAAAAAAATAGGATAATTAAAATGAAAACATATTGCTTTCAACAATCACGCTGAAGATGCATTTAAAATGCAGAACTTCAGAACTGAGCTGCCATATGATCCAGCATCTCCACTTCTGGGTATCTATCCCTAGGGAGGAAAACATCCATTCAAAAGGACATAAGCATACCATTGTTCAATGCAGCACTCAGCACAAAAGTTAAGGTTGGGAATCAATATAGATGACCCATGACAGGCAAGTGGATCATGAATAGGTGGTTTATACATACACAATGGAATACTACACAACTGTGAAGAATGATGAAATCATGCAATATGGTGAGACTGAAAGACATCATGTGAAATGAAATAAGCCAGATGGGGAAGAATAAACAAAGGATGATATCACTTATATGTGGTATTTAGAATAACTAGATGAGGGAATGCAATGGTTTAAAGGGTGATGCCCTGAACAACCTTGGCCCCAGAGTATGGGGAGAAGGAAAGAACAGAGTGGAGGGGGTGTGGGAGAAGAGACCAATGAAAAGCAACTGGGTCAAGGGGATTCAGCTGTACTGGTGGTGTTAAGGAATAACAGAGCCAAATATCCAAAGCACAGAGTGAACAGCACTGAGATCAGAGACCCAAACTTTAACAAACCAACTTAGAAAGGTGCCTGTCGAGAGGGCAGGTTGGGGGCGGGGGAGGTGATATATGGGAGGGAACCTGGGAACACTGGTGGAGGAAGCCTAACACTGGTGGTGGGATAGCTATCCCATATGGAATATGCTGGAATATGCTAGAGCACTGTATGTCTAAAACCCAACTATGAATAAGTTTATAAATCATGGAGCTTTAATAAAAAATCAAATTTAAAAACTAAAATAAATAAAGTGTAAAACTCACTGTGGGATGTGTCTCAATGATACAGCACCTGTCTCACATGCATGAGGCCAGGAGTTCAATTCCAGTCATTGCTACGCTGTGAACCCAATGCCTCATGTAGGCATTCCTCTGGCCCTCATATGTGTGACCCCCAAATATTGTGACTCTTGTGGGCCACAGGTTTACCCACTTGTAGCCCTGGAGATCATAATGCCTACATTGTAGCACAGAGGTATGCTCCAACCACATGTGTATGACCCCCACCCGACAAATACTGTGATAACAAAAAAAGTGAAGGGAAGCAGAAAAGAAATAGAATTCCAAGCTCCAATCGGGCAACAGTAGACAAGAGTCCCAGTCACGCCCTTGGCCTCTGAGTCTGGGGAGGCCCATGACAACAGAGTGCTGCGGCCCCTGCTCCCAATCTGTTGGCCCATGGGCCATAAAAGCTGCTCTCTGGAGCCTGGCCTCCTTTTGCAATTCCTGTGTTAAAGGTCTCTAGAGTGTGGGATGCTTTTTCTCTGACCACCTCAAAGGCTATCACTTCCATTTCACCTCACAATATGCCTGTGAATTAGGCCAGCACCAAGAGATTCTCATTCCACAGATGAGAAAAAGAAAAGTACAGAAGCGGTCAAGCCACTGGCCAGGAGGTCACCCAAGGGTCAGGAGAGGGACGTGATGAATCAGAATCCCTGCATGGTCTCCAGATTCAGCCTGTGCAAATGTATGCAAAATGTTTCTGAAAAAACACAGGAAGTTCTTCCCAGTGAAAGCCGGAGATAAGCAATAGTAGGTGTGTGTGGTGGAGGCGATGGTGGCTGTCGTGGCTGCCCAGAGACACTCTTCACTCTGAAGACTTCAGAGTGAGGCTGTCGAATGACAAGAATGTGTAGATCTTTCTGCTTGTTAAATGTTCTCTACTTCATGAGAAACAGAACATTCTAGCCACACACACTTTGCATGCTGGCACTTTTACTAGCTCATGTGACATCGACTAATATAAATTAGAATTTTAAGTTATTCACCCTTTTTACTTCATTCACCTAGAAAAGAATAAAGTCAACAAGAAGACCATGGGGCCTGGAGTCAGAGTACAGTGGGTAGGGTGCTTGCCTTGTTTGCAGAAGACCTAGGTTCAATCCTTGGACCCCCAGAGCACTTCATACGGTAACCCAAGGCTCATCAGAAATGATCCCTGAGTACAGACCA
Source organism: Cryptotis parvus (assembly GCA_021461705.1). NCBI lineage: Eukaryota > Metazoa > Chordata > Mammalia > Eulipotyphla > Soricidae > Cryptotis > Cryptotis parvus. The sequence goes on along the minus strand of JAJIBD010023210.1, from coordinate 93,666 downwards.
GAAGTAAGCCCTGAGCACTGTCAGGTATGGCCGAAAATTAAAAAAATAAAAAGGAGAAGGAGAAGGAGGAGGTGGAGAAAGAAGGAGGAGGAGGAGGAGGAGAGAAGAAGGAGGAAGAGGAAGAGGAGGAGGAAGAGGAGGTAGAGAAGGAGGAGGAGGAGGAGGAAGAGAGAGGAGGAGATGAAGAGGGGGAGGGAGGAGGAGGAGGAGGAGAGGAGAAGGAGAGAGGAGGGACGAGGAGGAGGAAGATAAGGAGAAGGTGGAGGAGGAAGAGGAGGAGGAGGGGGGAGGAGAAGAAGAGAAGGAGGAGAAGAAGGAGAAGGAGGAGAAGGAAGGAGAAGGAGAAGGAGAAGGAGAAGGAGGAGGAGGAGGAGGAAGAGGAGGAGGAGGAGGAGGAAGGAGAAGGAGGAGGAGAAGGAGGAGGAGAAGGAGGAGGAGGAGAAGGAGAAGGAGAGGAAGGAGAAGGAGGAGAAGGAGGAGAAGGAGGAGAAGGAGGAGGAGGAGGAGGAGGAGGAGGAGGAGGTTTATGATGAAGGAGAGCAGAAATAGTTGGTGTGAAAAGGCTTTGGATGTGAGGCTGGGGTGACACAAAGCAGGAACGGTACAGGCCCGCTGTCAGGGCTCCAGTCTGTTTGGGGAGATAAAGCAAGCACCAAAAAAATCAGTCTTGAGTGTCTTAAGAGCCAGAACAGCACCAGACTCATGTGCCTGAAAAATCACTCAGGGGCAGTCAGCGAGGGAATCCCTGTAGCCAGAGAACCTTTCAGAATAGCAGAGCATGATGGTGTCACGCCATCTGATACCATTTCCCTAAAGAAAAGAAAATGCCTAAGGAGACTAGCAAGGAAAACTGGAATAAGTAAGGTCCAAAGCCATAGAAACATCTATTTCCTCCTTATTCTGCAGCCCTTTGTGGACGCCTTCTTGCAGCCCACAGCTTTACCAATGAGGAGATGATGTCTCACTCCGCCCATCCTGGGCTTCCATCCCGACAGCAACCATATCAGACATCTGCCTTTTACTGTATTTTTGTTTCATTTGGGAGCCACACCCAGAAAATGTCCCTGGCTCTGCACCCAGGAATCACTCCTGGTGGTGCTCGGGGGACCATGTGGGATGCCGGAGATCGAACCCGGTTGTGCTGCATGCAGGGCAAGCACCCAACCTGCTACACTATCTCTCCAACCCCTGCCTTTTATTTTTATAAAAACTGTCTCGGGGCTACACCAAAGAGTACTGGAGCCACCTGGGCTATACTCGGAGGTGCTCAAGGGCCACATGGTGCTAAGGTCTCAACTCAGAATCGCAAACACTATGGGCGTGTGTCTAGCACTGGAGCTGTCTTCCTGGGTGGGGCTATCACACCAACAGTGCTCAGGCCTTACTCCTGGCTCTGTGCTCCATTTTGATTCCTGCCCCGTATGTGACTGTTTGTCCTAAAGTCACGTCAATCCAACCACTCCCAAAGCTTCTAACACCGCTGAGAAACCAATGAATACACACAAGCTATGTCTCATCACAGATTATCTTGTACAGCTAGTCCTACACGATTTCAAATGCATGCTCAAAACTGCACTCAGCGGGCTACAGCAATAGTACAGTGGATAATACAGTCCATTTGCCTTACACGAGGCCAACCTGGGTTGATCCCCAGCATCCCACATGGTCCCCCTCAGGAGTAATTCCTGAGTCCCAAGCCAGGAGTAACCCCCTTAGCATTGCCAATGTGGCCCAAAAGGCAAAAAAAAAAAAAACTAAACTGCACTCAGCCTAGCCTGCTTACTCTGCAACCAGCCTTAGATTGCTACTCTAGAAACTCCCTCTTGGATGATCGTCATTCCCCAAAGCACAGGTCAGAGAATCATTCTTCACTCCTCCCCATTTCCTCAGAACGCATCGTCACAGCGTCAACAATCCCCCTCCCAAATCTCACATGTATCCCTTTCCCACTGTCGCTGCCTTCATCAAAGACGTCATCATCTCCCTATCCCCAGGCTCTTTCCCTTCTCATTAATTTTGCTAACTCCAGCCCCTGTGGCCTCTCCAACAGAAAACACAAGCTCGTCACTGGTTTGTGGAAGCCTGTTCGTTGCCTCATTGCCTAGAGAACTTCAAACTCACAGGCACACCTGAAATAAGCCTATGATCAGGCCCCAACATAACCCCCCAGGCTCTCTACCATCACATCCAAAGCCCCCTGCCCAGAATTAGATTACCCGGCTCCCGGCATCTAGGAACCTTATAACTTCACGTCTTCTTATGTACAGCATCAGGTAAGATATGGTTCTTATCTTGGCTGTCCCCACAGGGAGGCCATGAAAATTATGAGCAGCCAAGAAGACTGGGGATGGCCTTAGGGGCCAACACCAAGGCGTTCAATTTCAGACACAATAAAGCATCTAGACTTTCATGGCAGGGCTATGAGAAAATGATAATCTTGGGTAGGATAGTGGGTTTACTTATAAAAACTAAAGTAGATAAGAGCTGAGAGACTCACAGACATGAGGCAGAGCTGCTACTGGCTCTCTCTGTGCCCAGCTGCTCCGGGTGCCCGGCAGGGTGGCATGTTCTGCCCATCCGGCCACCCCATCAGAGCCTCACAACACAACGCCACTCCAGGGCCTCCATTTTCCACATCTGGCTTCCCTTCGTCAGACCCACCAAGCCAGCCTGCCCGAGGTCGACGTTCACATATGCTGGTTTAGGAGACTACAGAAATGCTCCCGGGAGGCCTATTTTGATCAGTACTTATGCCTCCCAAGAGTTGAGGCTTTTATGTTCCTGGGAAGCAGGTGCCTTGGGCTCTACTCGTGAGACAGGTCATATGGGATGTTACTGGGCCGCGAAATCTGATAACAGGAGACAGTGATAAGTGACAGTGACAGATAAGAGCTGAAGGCGTCTAAGTCATTTCGAAGCTGTTACAATAGTCAGGTATGGGGAATTAATGAAAATATGAAAACGAAGTGAACTTTTTTTTTTAATTACAGAGAGTACAGAACTAAATGGAAACAGCCATAAGTAAAACTCAAAGTCTGCTAAAATTTCAAAAGTAGGCTTAAGAAAAGAAAACTAGGATATATGACAAAAATTCAGAATTTTGAAGGGAGATGGATTTGTTGTGAGGTGGCTGCTGTAGTAAAGATGGCCACAACAGTCACTAAGGATTTCATAATCAAGCTCTTTTGCACAGAGGCAACAGTAAAGGCTAGAAGAGCAGACAGGTACCTAAAAGGGAGCCAGGTGAGAGTTAGTAGAGCTAAATGTGACCGGCCTCAAAGCAAGAGACTAACTCTGGCGCTGAGAGACAACACAGGGGAAAGGGGCAGCTGATCTGGGTGGATCCCTGGCATCACCAGGGGTGATCCCTCAGCACCTGAGCACCTAAGAATAAGCCTTAAGCACTGCTGGTGTGGCCCAAATATAACTGCAACAAAAAAGACTAAATTCTTTTCTTTTTTTTTTTTTTTGCTTATTTTTGGGTCACACCCAATCGCTCAGGGGTTTCTCCTGGCTCTGCACTCAGTAATTACTCCTGGTGGTGCTCGGGGACAATATGGGATGCCGGGGATTGAACCCGGGCTGGCATGGGCCAACCACGTGCAAAGCACCCTACCCGCTGGACTATTGCTCCGGCCCCTAAAAGACTAAATTCTGGCCCTGAATTAGGGTGCTCAGGGGGAAAGGAACGTGAAGCTAGACCTGCCGCTTAAGTTTGTCTGATCAGCTCCAACATTTAACTGGCATTTTCTTTTTAGGGTTTGCTCCCAAACAGTGCTCAGGGGCCGCTAGGGCCATTCCCAGTGATATTTGGATGCTGACCTGACTGTTGAGTGCTCCAGCACAGCTCCACGTGGTGCTAGTCAGGCCCTGTGGCGCCTGGAGGCCAGAAGGGTCGCTTACACCTGTGGGCGCTTAAGAGCCCAGGACTGAAGTGGGACCCGGCACATGCAAAGCCCAGTGCCAGCCCTTTGAGCTACCTCCAAGCTCCCAAATGAGATTTTTCACAAAAGAAGAGGGAGTCAGAAGGAGAAGATAGTTATAGAGTACAGAATTCATTCATTCATGCATTCACTAAATCATCTTTACCTGGGAGACCTTCCAGGTGGTGGGGACACAGGAGTGAAGAACCCAGTCCCCGAACCCCACCCCTCCATCCCGGAACTTTACATTCTCAGAGACAGACAATGAAAAGCCAAAAACACTTTATTGAAAATCTGCTGATCAGCTCTCAAGCTGCTAAGCCAATACAGAAAAGACATACGGAAAGATTAATTTGAAACAATATATATACACATACTTATAAATAAACTCCCAATCATTAAAAACTTATAAAAACTTTCTAAAACTTAAAATGTCTATAAATATCTTTATTATAAGCTTCCCATAGCTTTTTGGACATGTGTGGAAATGACTATTCTTATACAGCTTGTACACACAATGAAAAAGACCATCATGTTTATACCATAAATTGCCACGATGGAGAGGGGATTTCTGAGAAACTGCAAAAGTAAATAGTAAAGTCTGACTGTACACAAATCTTAAAGGCTGGATTTCCATTCTGTTTTCTATAAACATGCATAAGCCCTGAGCCATGGCGTCTTCCTCAGTTCTCAACGTGAGAGACAGATTTCCCATTTACTCCATTTTCTATCACCCTAAACCATGCTGTCTGAACTATGTGTCTTGGGGAAAAGCAAGAACGGGCACCACATAAATATAGCTTGTCAAAGCAATGATGCAATGAATTTTTTGTTTCCATATAATGAATTCATAAGTCTAAGAACAGCTTGGTCCACTTCGTTCCCTAAAATTAAATTAACAATTTCATCTTAACCTTGTTTTACTGTAGGTATTAAAGTTTGCTTCTAACACAATACAGAAGCCAAGAAACCTGAGGAATTTTTCTTTGTAATTTCTCCAACAGGAAGAAAAATATCTTTGATAATCTATAACCTCCAAAGACAAAGGACATTAAAAATGAAACTATAGCACACTACCAGTATATTTAAGTTAAATGAAAAACTCTCTAAAATGTGCTTAGTAAGACCATAATATAGTTAAAACATAAATATTTTATAAAAAAGAAAAATAGAAGTTATAACTTAAACTGGTCATAAAAGACAGCACTTTATTTATCTGAACAGCCCCCCAATAGAACATTTTTTTAAATATTATTTTTTGGTCAATTTTAAAAATGCTTTTTGCCAACTAAATCAGGGGTGGGGAACCTTTGTTCTGTCAAGGGTGATTTGGATATTGATAACATGATTCATGGTCCATACAGCACAGGCAGACAGGCCATAGCGGCTGACAAGAAGCAGGCGAGTCTGTCCCAAGTACCAGGGCTGGACCACAAGATTTTAGGGTGTTCATGGTCTGTGGGTCTGCTATCCCCCAATTCAGGAACTAAATACATGAGAACTCAAGTTTGCTTACTGTGCAATTGGAAGTCCTGAGGGCCTTCTCAAAACCCCTTTTTCTTAATTTCAATGCATAATATGAAAAATCCATTTCAGACAAACAGGTATTATCTGAACAATAAGTAAAGACGTTACTGTTTAAAACACACACACACACACACACACACAGAAACTCTTAAAAATCAAGAAAAGACAGGCACATTTTTCAAAAAATGGCAAAGCATGGTTAATTACTATGAGAGCAGAGTCTCGTTGCCCCCGTAGCTTGGAAAGCTCTAATCTTATTATAACATGAAGGACACATTCTGTTCTGTATAATCTTTTAAAAACTCAGGGAAAGTTCTATTTTAGGGGGATTTTTCTACACAAATACTGGCTGTAATAAATTTTGACACCTTTAAAGGAGCAAGCAACTTTGCGGTGACCGAGCCATTTACTGTAGAGACGAACCAGCACGCCCCTCAAGCTCTGAGCAGTGAAGAGTGCCCCATCTTCATAATCCTCTAAATAGGAGCTTAGACGGTCTGTCTAAAATGGGCAGGCTTGGGCCGGAAGGATGGAACTCAGAACGGAGTAAGAGCATTTTGTATACAGCTGACCCAAGTTTGATCCCCAACCACTATATACGGTCCCCTTGAGCACTGACAGGGGGGGCCTCCAAAATATTTTTTTAATTTATTTCCCCCCAAAAAAAAATTTTATTACACCACTTTTAGACATACAGTTGCAAAATGCTCATGCAGAGTTCTGGCTCTATAGTGTTCCAACACCCATCCCTCCACCCGAACCCATCTCCCATCACCAATGTCCCCACCTCCCTCCCCCCTCCCACACCTCAACTACTTGGCGGGTTCTGTATGTCTTTTCTCTCCTCTCCATCTCTCTCTTCCCGCCAAACTTTCCTGCACATCGTAGAATGCAGTACATTAAAGGACATAATTGTTTCCACTAGTTTGATGGACCTCTCAGCCGCAAATGGTTGCGCGACTTAGGGGCTTCATGGTCAGCATCTGGACAGCGAAGGTGGCGGACAGTGTGGTGGGCGAGTCTCATCGGCTTCTTCCGGACCCCCAGAGGTGATGAGCCCACTCCCAAAACTCATCTGTCCTCCTGGGAGCCCCATGGTCAGCTGGGCCTGGGGAGAGCGGAGTTCCAGCTTCCCCAGCTGCGTTTGAGACTGCATGCTATGGCTGGGTCGCCCCAGGGCCCCAAAATATTTTTTAAATAATAAAGTAAAATAAGGGGCCAGAGCTGTAGCAGAGTAGGGAGGTCATTTGCCTTGCATGCAGCTGACCTGGGTTCAATCCCTGGCATCCCATATGGTACCCCAAGCACCGCCAGGAGTAATTCCTGCATGCAGAGGAGCCAGGAGTAACCCCTGAGTATTGCCAGGTATAAACCAAAAATAGTAATAAATAAATCACTTGAATCACTTGAATCCCGTTATTCATTGATTTGCTCGAGTAGGTGCCAGTAATATTTCCAATAAATAAACATTTCCAGTAATAATAAATAAATAAAGTAAAATAAAATGAGAAATTTTAATATCTCAATGAATTTCAGGCAAAAAAAATACACTGTCAAATTTTTGGGGAGAGGGAGCTTGGGGGGTCACTCCCAGAAGTACTCAGGGCTAACTCTAGGATCTGTGCTCGGGGATAACTCCTGGAAAGTTCAGGGGACTCTATGGGGTGCTGAGGATCCAACCAGTCAGCCTCACGTAAGGCAAGCATCCTACCTGCTGTACGAGTGCTCCATCCCAGTATTTTTAAACTAAGGGTTTATTTTTTTTTTACAATACTTAGGTTCTTGCTGAAATCAACTGGCATAAACTTAAAGGCGGGCATTACATGGAAACAGACAAACATGTCCTAGTTTAAAGGCCCTATTTCCTGCATTTGCCTCTGCATCACAGACAAGGCACATGCAGAGCCCTCTGCTCCAAGGTCTAGCACACGCTAAGTTCCCAAGTTTCCTAGAGCAATCCTTACTGAAATGGAAATTGTGGGAGGGCCTTGGGGAAAGTTGATCTCAAACTCTACAAGAATCCAGAACCATGGAGAGCACTGGTCAAGGAGCCATGTAAACCTCTGCTCAGTTTCCATATGCGTGGCACTGGAGTGACTGACACGTGACATCGAAGCTTTCCAAATGGCAGGTAGCAGCCCATTGATGGGGAATACAACCCACCTGGTGGATCGTGATTCGTGCAGTAGAGGTTGTAAGTGGGAGTTGTAAGTGGCAGAAATAACAGACCATATCTCCTACAGTATAATTAACCGTAGTTTCCAAGACTGTGTTTTGAATATAATTGTTTCATCTACTTCTTTAAATAAGAGGCTTATTTTAATTTAGAATTAATTTTATTATAGTTCAAGTAACATGATTGTAATTGTGTTAAGGCTTACGTTTTTTGGGTGTCAAAGTCACTGCACCTCATCTCCACCCAAGTTCTCAGACTCATATTCTGACACTGTCCCTATGCCACGGCCTCCTCCCCCCCCATCCCCACACCCCAAAGCTTGGTGACCTGAGTTCTGTCATCATTCTGCTATTTCCCTTTTTGTCCCTCCATATTCCACAAGTGAGTGAGATGGTTCAGTATTTACCCCTCTCCCTCTCACTCACTCCCTATGTGACATCCTCCAGCTCTGCCTCTGCTGCAGCAAACCACAAGATTTCATCTTTCCTTACAGCTGCATCATATTCCGTTGCACATATGTACCACAATTTCTTTATCTATCCATCTATCATTGGACAGTTGGACTAGGGGGTCAAACCAGGTCAGCCTCCTGCAAGACAAGCATTCTACCTGCTGTACTAATGCTCCATCCCAGCATTTTTAAATATTTTCTGTGCCATAGCTATTGTACTAAACAGTACAATGAACAAAGGTGTGCATATACCTTTTAAATTATATGCACATATAAAGGGGGCAGCCAAGAAGTGGAACTACTGGGAGTTGTAATCTTTGAGAAACCTCCAAACTTTTGCCCAGAGAGGTTAAAACAGATGATTTTCCGATCATCAGTGAATGGTTCCTTTTTATTTTTAATCACATTTCCACCAACACCGACTATTCCGTCTTTGAATATGTTTTTTTGAAGGGTATTGATTGGCCCATGAAGGGGTTATGCAATGGGATGAATGTGCATATTCCCCTAAAATCTTAACATCCAAATTGTAAAATCTTTACATCAAAATCCTAAGCCTCACTGTGATGGTATTAGGAGGTGGAGTCCTTGGGAGATAACTAGACCATCCTTCACAAACAGGATTAATGTCCTTATAAAAGGATTCCAGGGGCCGGAGCGATAGCCCAGCAGGTAGGGCATTTGCCTTGCATGCAACCGACCTGGGTTCGATCCCGGTATCCCATATGGTCCCCCTGAGTACCACCAGGAGTAACCACTGAGCATTGCCAGGTGTGACCCAAAAGGGAAAAAAAAAAAAGATTCCAGAGAACTTTTTTGGTCTCTTTTGGTTTTTTTCTTTCTTCCTCCCCGTCCCCCCCTTTTTTTTCTTTTTTGGGTCATACCCAGCAATACTCAGGGATTACTCCTGGCTCTGCACTGAGGAATTTCTTCTGGCAGTGCTTGGAGACTATATGGGATGCTGGAGATCGAGCCTGGGTCGGTAGTGTGCAAGATTAACACCCTGCCCACTTGTAGTATTTGCTCTGGCCTCCTTTCTTGGTCTCTTTCTGCTACACAAGGGACAAAACAATGAGAAGTTGACAGATTGCAAGGTGGGAGTCTCCTCAGCAGGATACAATCCTGCTGGCACCCTGATCTTGAACTTTCAACCCCTAGAGCTGTGAGAAATCAAACTCTGCTGCCTGTAATCCACCCCGTCTGTGGCACCATGTAATAGCAACCCAAGCAGGTAAAATGTAGGTAAAAGCAGGTTTATCCCTACATTAATTTACAGTTCAAGAGTCACAGAGTAACTGAAAAGCCATGTAAAAAAGTTAATTGCCAACCTAGCTTAGACCAATTTCTATTCACTAGTTATTACAGAATCCTACAATTCTTGCATTCCATCTTGGCTTGCATTCCATCTTGTGTTCAAAGCACTTGGCGTTCAAGGTACAGAGAACAGTGGAGACAATACTTGAGTCTCCGATCAACACCTTCCTTTTTCTCATGACTAATTAGCCTTTCTGTTCTTCATAAAATGATTGATTGTTCCGCTGGGATTCTCAGAGCACTTCCAACACTTGAAATCTGGAGTGGGTTGGGCAGGTCCCTAGGACCACACTCACATTTTCATCCACTCCTGAAAGAGTGATTGACTGCATTATTACCCAGGGTGGGCAGGACTAGAGAAAAGCAAATGCATCAGCGTAAGATGCTATATGGAAAAGCATGTCCAGAGAGGCTGTGCAAGAATTCAAAGGCAATGAACCCGGAAAGTCCCAAGGCCCAGACTGCATCTGTCCACCCTGTGAGGAGCTGGCACGTGAGAGAGGTAAGGATTTGGCCCAAAGAACCTAGCTCCTCTCCATTCATCACAAGTCACTCCACCTACAGTGCAGATAATGGATTAAAGGAGGGCCAGAGTGGACTCACGAGCCTAGCAAAGCAATGGCTAAAGTCCAGCAGGGAGATGAGAAGTTGGCTGAACTGAGATGGATTCAGCAGAAACAACAAAGCTGATGGGTGAAGGAGATATCCAGGAAATAAGATCAATAAAAAATTGGTTTAGATGCAGTGAATGGAGTGAAGGTTGGTTTTCAAGTCCTCAGGCGACCTGGTAGCTAGATGCCCATTACAGAAATAGGGGACCCTACAAGATAGCAGGTTTGCAGAGAAAACATCATCATTTTGGCTAGGACATGAGGTGTCTTAGAGCTAACAAGTGCCGCATTAGTTAAGTAATCTGAGCTACATATGGAGATAGAAACTTAGATTCCCACATGTTGCATGATTGTTACAAGGCCACATTTTGAGGTACACGTGCATGAAGTAAAGAAAACACAATGAAGAATCCATAAGCCTTAACATCTGAAAAGCGAGGGCAAAAGTACTGACTTTTACTGCTGATTCTGTGCGCATGAGCCTAACCTGAATTGTTCTTCCTTCCCTGGCAGCAAGGACACTGTAGCACAGTGACAATGAAAACAGTCAAGTTCAGTCGGCCAAGTTCAGCCAGAACCTTGGTTATATTTCACACCCCTTAACACCTGACACTGTCCGGGTCGGGAAGTCAATAGCCATCAAATTGACGTGACCTACTCTGAGAATAATTCCTCCAGCTGACACTTGACTGAAGCCTCAGTGATGAAGCAAGAAGCAAGCACCACGTGATGCAGGGAGCAGGTCTGAGCCCTCATCACCCTCATTCCTGGTCTGGGGGTACCATCACTGGGCTGGGCAAGTAATTATCAAGAATGGTTTTGGAGACACTATCTAAAGTTCTAGACACCCAATGGAGCCCTAGGGAGTTGTTCTTCACCATCAAGGTGGGACTGAGAAAAACTAAAATGGTTATCTTTCTCCCTAGCAGAGCAGGCAGATGGCACCTCAGAACTCACCTGAATTACTCGAGCACTTCCAGAAGATTCTGCTTTGGGCAATAAATTCAACCTAGCTTACTAGTACTGCACACAGAATCACGCAGAGCTCTGGTAACACTCGGGTTGCTAAGCCCCATTCTCCAGAGTTTCTGAGTAGCTGCTGTGAGAATCTGCGTATTCCATGGGTTCTCAGGTGAGCAGATGCTGCTGGCTGGGAGCCTTCACCTTAGCACTGTTCCTGCTTCTTCCTGGCATTGTTCTGACATTTAAAGAGCAGCCAGCTGAGTTTGAGAAACCCTTGCCTAAAGTGTCATATTATCACTCAAATGTCTTCATTAGTAATTGCGTATGCTTATGACTGATGTAGTTGTAAATCCCACTTTTTTAAAATAGGAATGTTTTAATTTGAGCTTCACAATGTCTATTTATTTGTTCTTCATGATTCATCTTTAATTTACTCTAAAAGAATCCCCTTTTGGGGCCAGAGTAATAGTACAAAGGGTAAGACATTTGCCTTGCATGCGGCCAACCTGGGTTTGATCCCGGTATCCCAAATGGTACTCTGAGCACCGCCAGGAGTAATTCCTGAGTACAGAGCAGGAGTACCCCTGAACATCACAAGGTGTGGCCCCAAACAAAAAAAAAATAAAAGAATCCCACTGGAAAGAGATAGTCTCCTATTCATATTCAAGCAAGCACTTATTCACCCAAACACGCAGTTTCCTGCCACTGGAGGGTTTGGTAGTCATTTTAATAGTGATGTCATAGTCTTGAAGAATTAGAGGTCAGATTGGGGCCCAGAGCAACAGCAGCGCACTTGCCTTGCATGTGGCTGACCCAGGTTAGATCCCTGGCATCCCACTGGGTTCACAAGAACATGGCCAGAAGTAATTCCTGAGTGCAAAGGCAGGGGTAACTCCTGAAGATCACCAGGTATGGCCCCAAACCAAAATAAAGCAAAGAATCAGAGGTCAGAGAGATAATATAAGGGGCTGGAGCGATAGCCCAGCGGTAGGGCGTTGCCTTGCGCGGCCAGCCTGTGCCAGCCCGGGTTCGATCCCCAGCATCCCATATGGTCCCCGAGCACTGCCAGGAGTAATTTCTGAGTGCAGAGCCAGGAGAAACCCCTGAGCATTGCCGGGTGTGAACCAAAAAAAGCAAAAAAAAAAAAAGAGAGAGAGAGAGCGATAATATAAGATGTTTGCCAGTCTGATCCCTGGCACCACATGTGGTTGGTCCCCTGAGCATCACAAGGAATAACACCTGAGAACAGAGCCAAGAAAAGCCCCTGATCATTGCCACATGTGTCCCCCTCAGCCAATGGAGTAAAAACAAAAACAAATTTTCTTCATGTGATCCATGGGCAGTTCAGTGGTAGAGCACCTGTTAGCAAAGATAGAAAGAAGGCAAGCAAGCAAGCAACAAGCATGAGGCTGTGAGTTGGATCCCAGCACCACCCCTGTACCGAGCACAGACCTGACAGTACTGTCACTTAGACTCCTGATGCTACAACTACGGAGTGAGATCTTTAGTGCACCACAACCAAAGGATGTGGCCCAGTAAGACATACAACTGAGGATTCGGAGCAGGAGTAACTCCTGAAGATCACCAGGTATGGCCCAAAACCAAAATAAAGCAAAGAATCAGAGGTCAGAGAGATAATATCAGGGGCCAGAGCGATAGCCCAGCGGGTAGGGCATTTGCCTTGCACGCGGGCTGGCCAGTGCGGGCCCAGGTTCGATTCCCGGCATCCCATATGGTCCCCGAGCACCGCCAGGAGTAATTCCTGAGTGCAGAGCCAGGAGAAACCCCTGAGCATTGCCAGGTGTGACCCAAAAAAGCAAAAAAAAAAAAAAAAAAAAAGAAGACGTACAACTGAGTGTGTGTCTGATCAACACAATGAACACTTCTATCACAGAGAAGGAAGTGATGTGGAATAAAAAAAAATAGTAACATTCATAAATTAAAACAACAACAGAAAGACAATAAAAATGAATTGCCCTCATGACAGAAGCTGTTCAGTTTCGGCATTGGCCCGTTCATGCTAACAGCACGGGGCTTCATTTTCTCCTTCATCTAAATATTTACAGGGCACCAGGAAACCAATGATCCCTGTCCTCAAGGAACTCACAGTCTTGGCTCGAGTGTGACTCTGGGCAGAGGTTGCAGAAAAGCAATGAAATAAATTTTTTAAGTCTTAGCGCCCACTGGGTTATGGGAAGAAAGCGGTCCTCTTAGTGAGGGGATGAGAAAAGGCCGCAGGAAGAGGTGAAACTGATTAACTCAGAGAAGCTTAAAGTCCACACTTCTCTGTGCACCCTGACCCAAACTCACAATGAAGTCGCCCTGGATGATTTAAAAATACATTTATTTAATACTTGCAAGGAAACTAGAATAATATATTTCATATATAGATTATTTCTGTTAAGGACAAGAGATAATTTTTTTTAAATACTGGGGCTGGAGAGAAAGTACAGTGATAAGGACACTTGTATTGCATGCGGCTGACACAGGTTCAATTCCTGGCAACCCCTACCTGTAGAGCAATTTCTGCGCAGAGAGCCAGGAGTAAGCCTTGTATAACACCAGGTGTGCTCCAAAAACCCAAATCCCCTCCTTGCAAAAAGAGAACTGGAAAAAACATTCCTAGACATGCTGGGTTTTTAAAAAAATAGAGATATGACAAACACCACTTACAATGAAAATATGAATGAGCACCAAAACCTATTTAAAGGAGAGCCTATACACCTGACTCACAGACATGGGGGCAGAGCTGCTAGTGGCTCTCCCTGTGTCCAGCGGCTCATGAGGCACCCGGGAGGGATGGCGGGCTCTAGCCCTGGCCCGCCACCCCAGCAGAGCCTCGCAACAAGCCAGACGACCCCCACTCCATGAGGGCCTCCATTTTCCACATCTGGATTTCCCCCTCGTCAGAACTCCACCCAGCAGACCAGCCTATCATACCGTGGCTCGGCAGCCAAGCGGCCACTTGGTTCATCAATAAATGCGGATTTAGAGATGACTACAAGAGTATGCTACCCGCACGGTAGAGCCTGGCAAGCTACCCGTGTCGTATTTGATATGCCAAATACCAGTAACAATTATAGACCTCATTCCCATGACCTAATGGAATGGTTTGAGGCTCTTTATGTTCCTGGAGCAAGCAGGTACCCTTGGGCTCTACTTGCATGAGACAGGTCATATGGAGATTTTACTGGTGCCCACTCGAGCAAATCGATGATGAACACAAAGACACCTGTCTGATATTTCTAAAATGGTTTGAAAAGCAATCCATTTATTACAGTAGTTATAGGACACCCCGATATTTTGAAGAGTGATATTCACTCGATGCATAAAACATTCAACATACATTTGCTAAACCCCACCATTTTCCAGGCCAGCTGCTAAGCTCCAAGAATACAAAGATAGATGGAAGCTTCACCTTTCCTGATTGATAAATATTATCTCAACTTTCAGATGTGAAACCACTCCCTGTAGATGATCAAATTTGCCTTTTTGTTGTTGCTGCTGCTTTTGATCAAATCCTTCAGAGATTTCAATAGTGAATCATGGTTAACTATTTTGCTTTTCTTTATTTAAGAAAAAGTTGAGTAGCAAATCTTGAAATTCAACTACACAGCCTGACGAATCTACTTCACTTCCTGTGCCAGTCTATGATGCTAAGAAACACTTTACGGCTTGCAATAACTGGATCCGCCTCCCAAATGCCTTGCTCAGCATTACTGGAGAGTGAAGCTTAAATATCATCTTCTTACAAAGGGAGGAACTTTCTCCAGTTCCCTCCTTCCTGGGCCTTTGGTTCCAACACAAGGTAATTCTAGACCCAGCGACTGCAAGTTCAACCTTTGTCTGAACCTCCACCAAGAGACATACATATGAGAGAGAGAGAGAGAGAGAGAGAGAGAGAGAGAGAGAAGGGGGAAAGTGCCTCCCATAGAGACAGGTTGGAGAGGGGAGAGAAACTCTCCCTCTAGGACATTTATGCTGGAAAATGTGCACTGGTGGAGGGATGGGTGTTGGAACACTGTATGAGACTGAAATTCAATCATGAACAGCTTTGTAATTGTCTCAGGGTGATAATTTAAAAGGGAGCAACACTAAAGTCATTTCCCATTTCACAACAGACTTTTAAAAACTGAGAAAAACAAGCCTCAAGAAATTACTGTAAAAAATCCCAAACTCTCATATGTGAACAACCCCAGACACACACTTCTGGTGCTGTCCTTCACATGTAAGGTTTAACATAGAATTATCATATCAAGAGTTCCCAATGTTGCCTATGTTTCCAACCCTTCCATATAATCGTATTTGGGTATGATGTCTGATTTCCCATATCATCATCTCCTTTATACTCCTAATGAAGCTCGACAGACAAAAGAAATTGTAATTGTGAGCGGAATAACAGAATATACAAAATCAAGCCTCCCTTCCCTAGACTTCTCTTTTATTTTGTTCTGTTTTGTTTTGGGGTCACACCCAGCTGTGCTCAAAGCCTACTCCTGGGACTGAATCACGGTTGGCAGCAAGCAAGGCAAGCACCTTACCACCCTGTACTATCTCTCCACATCATCCCCTATCCCAGCCTTATGATCTAGTATGAAGGGAACTGGCTGAATGATATAATTATCAATGGCAACCAACTGTTGGCTACATTGTTCTTTGAAAATTGCATCTATAGGTTAAGAGAAGTTTGAAGTTTATTTTTTTAATGGGCTGGGGCTGGGGCTTCATTTGCCAAATATATGCATCACATGTGCAAGGCCTTGGGTGCTGACCACTCCTCCATCAACACATAGCATCATTGGGTGGGGCCCCTCTCACCTCTTGAGCACTGTGGGTACCACAGAACTAAGCACCCAGATGGCCTAGGGATCTGGAACACCAACACACGGCCTCCATGACAATAAAAGAGAAGTGGGAGAGGTGGGATGGAAGGGAGGGAGGGGGAGAGGGAGGGTAGAGACAGACAGACCAAATGAAAAAAAGGCAAAGCTTTCTCCCTGGTGTCCCTGGCATTCAGGAGAGCTGCCAGAGATAGAACTCCACAAAGGAACAGCTGAGCTACAAAATGTACAGTTCTAACTGGGCAGCTTCTTTAACAAATAAAAGGACTTCTTCCAACTCTTCAGTATGTTTGATACAAAGAGAACAGTTCTCTGCAATAAGCACTTTTAGAGATGGGGATAGTAAAGAGCAGTGGATGAAAGCTCTAGGTATAGGAAAATGTGATTTTTTCCCAGGATGTTAAATATTCTGACTCATCACTGAGAGAAGTACAAGCAAAATGAAAATGGCTATTCAATACACACATTATTTATGACTTTACCAGCTATACATCAGGGCCACCTTTGGCTTCTGGTTTTGTTTGCTAGGAAAGGATGCTAAGAAAATAGCACACATCTCTCCAAACACAGGCTGGGGCCAAGCATTATTTCTTTTTTGTGGTTGTTGGTTTTTGTTATGAAGTCACATCTGAGGTGTTCCTGGCTTCCTCCTGGCTCTGTGCTTAGGGATCATTCCTGGGAGTGCTACAGGAACCATACCAGTGCTGAATCGAACTTGAATTGGCGGCATGCAAAGCAAGCACCTAGTACCTGCTGTTACCATCTCTCCAGTCCCCAAGTCTGAATTCTGAATCTGGTGATATGTATATATATATATATATATATATATATATATATATATTTTGGGGTGGGGGGGGGGGGCTGTCTCCTAGGTCTGGAGCAGTTAATATTAAAGGCTCATTTTTTATTATTTGTCCTTATTCTTCAAACATTTTATATATATACATATGTGTAACATATGTATGTGTGTGTGTGTGTATGTATATATATATATATATATATATATATATATATATATGTTGCCCTTGTATATAGGAAGGTGCGGTAAAGAAGATAATTTTAAAGGGAATTGACACTAGGTTATTTTTTGTTAATTAGGTCTCCCATTGAAACCATAAGCCAGTATTGGCATATAAGAAAGTTTATTCAATTGTTTTTTTAAAGTAGCTGATTTCTCCATCTAATACACATGGTTGGGGGGGTTGAGAAAGAAGTCAATTTCTAGGAAATTTTCTTTCCTAGAAACAGCTGGGTACACATTAGGAATGACAAAAGGAGGTGGGAAAATATGCTGAAGAAAATGCCACAGACAATGTGAGTTTATTTCCTATGTAAAGAAAATAAAAGGCCGCTCTACAGGACTTATTCAGGAAGGAGAGAGCCGCCTCGCCAGTTGCTCCGACCAGCGGCCAGAACCACTCTAGTAGGTAAACCTGACACGTCAACAGATGCTGGAGATTGATATGGTGAGACGCTTATTTGTTTTATGTCATTTGTTTTCTTAAGATGATGTCACCTTGTTGTCATTCATCCAACAGCTACTTACTGAGCACTTACTATACATGAACCTCTATGCTAAAAAGAAATAAATCCAGGTAGGAGTTGATTGTGTGGAAAATTCAAGTCACCTGTGCCATGTATTTTAGAGTTGTTCATCCTCCCAGGGTACTTCCAAGACAAATAGCCAGGCTGAGTGATAAAAGAGCTAAGATGACTTGTCCTTGGAATTAACTTGCCCTTCATCTAGTGGTATATGTTCAATGAGGAAGGGAATAAATTATAGCGAGACATCATTAGCCAAATCCCTTAGTTAATACAAAGTAAACCACTTTCCCCTAAAGTAAATAATAGAGTTATAGATGCATTCATTTGCACTCTAGAATGTTAAACAAGAAAGATCATTCTCAGCATAAACCTCGTGTTTTATTAAGTAGGCCTGATATCTAAGGGGACATGATTATGATTTGGCCTAGGTCATACAGCTTATGCCTGGAACAGGAACTCGACGAGCAGTTAGCAAGCCTAACAACACCAGTACATGACAGCGTCCACGAGGGTCCTCTTGCTATCAGAAGTGGATCAATGAGTAATCCATAAAGTAAAGGACGAGGCATCAGGAGCTTCAACCCTGAGTCTTCGCATTTCCACTAGGTTCAACACAACACCCAGGAAAGCCCGACACTCATCTAAGCCTCAGTTTCCCCATCTGTAACGTGAATAGTAATCCACAGTGAAACTCTGCAGACTTTAGCTAATGCAGAAGCCGCGGGCACGGTAAGGACCTTATGCAAGCACAGAGCCGGCCAGAACCACTACCACACAGGCCTCGGCTGTGACTCCAACGCTGGACACTTGTTTCCTTAAGTCCCTGAATCTGCGAAGCTCACACCATCCCTGCCACTATGTGGCTAATCACCCCTGCACGGCTTCCCTCCAAAACAGCCAGAATTCAGTAAGAACACCGAGAAGCTCGGCAAAGAACAAGGCAGTGATAAGAACAGTCAAGTATGGCCAGGAAATCCCTCCAGTCTTCTTCATTTGGACAAAGACGTGGTTTACTCATTCGGTGCTGAATTTTTTTTTCTTCCTGTGCATTATTCTGCATCAGCTGGGTCAGACTAGCCAGCTTCCCCCGTCCTGAGCCTCACTCACATCCAAGTATAGAAAGCGGCATTTCCCCAGGGTACAGCCTGATGCTTCTCAGCCTCCCACTGGGGCGGACTTGGCTGAGAAAGGCTTTTTTTCCCAGGGCCTTCTTTCGGCTGGGAATTCTCTTGACAGTAGCTTCCACCGACAAGATGCAACTTTACTACATTAGAGACAGATCCCCCGAGACTCAGAGTCTGGGGGACGCTTTCTCTAGGGAGGTGAGTGGGGTGGTTCTAACCCAGGCTCAGGAGTACTGATGGGTGGACTGAGCTTCCCAGAGAAGAAGCTACTCTGGAGGCCCTAAGGAACTAGCAAAGGAACACAAGAGGTCCCGGAGGGTCACCACTAGCCTTAGAGCTGGGGCCTGGGGCAGGCTGTGAACGTCCTAGAAAGACAGTGGGAGTGGGGGAGGGGGCAGTTCTGGGTCTGCGACACTCTGGCTTTGGAAAACATCAGAGCAACTGGCATTTCCCTGTTCTGAGCATCTGATCGGGAGAACAAATGGAAGAAGATACGCTCAGCCTCTCCAAACAACTTCTCGGGAACAGGTTTCCTGGGCACAGCCACGCCGGGCGCCGGAGGCAGGGCAGCTCCGGGGGCAGAGAGTCCAGGACAAGGCTCCTCTGCTGCATAGCCGACACAGAGGCGGACCTGCTTGTCTTCGGTCCCGGCGACTCCTGGCACAGGTCTGGCACACTCGACCTCGGAGCTCCCTCAGGGCCCCCCAACGCCCACCCCAGTGCACTCCAACCCAGCTGCTGGGGTGTCACATTGACCGCGACGGGTGACTGAAGCCGGGGGAAACGCAGAGCGGTGCGGTTGCTGCATTTAAGCTGGAACCATACCGCACCTGTTCAAGCCGGCTCCAGCGCCAGAAACGACCAGAAACCCCCCAGCCCCTTTCCAGTGATCCCCAGGGGGCACCGAACAAGTTTGCGGCGGGTTCGTTTCAGGGGCGGTGGCGGGAGAGGTGGGCGATCCCTCCCTCGCTGCTGTCAAACTCAACCAGGCTCCCCAGGACACGCGAGAGGACCCCGGTTTAAGTAAACCCGGAGCGTCGCTGCGGCCCGGGGAGCTGGCCGGTACCAGGGTAGGTGGCGGCGGGGAGCGCGTCATCGTGGCCCCCCTCGGAACCCCGAGTGGCCGGTGGCCACGCGCAGCACCTGCGCCTTCCAATGCCCGGGACCGAGCGGGAGCGCAGACAGAAGCCCCGGATTCGTCCGAGACGCCGAGCCCCGAGAGGAGGGGTCGGGACGCGCAGGAAACTTACCTCACCCCGGGGCAGCCTTGGGGCGCCGAGACCTGAGACCAGTTGCGCCACAGTCTGCAAGTTATCGGGATGTGGTGGCTCCCCGGGCGCCGCGAGCGCCGAGCCGGCGCGGGGCGGGAGGGTCGGCGCGGGGCGGGGTCGGGCCAGGCCGGGGCGGAGCGCGGCGGGCGGGCAGGTGCCGGGGCTCGGGGCGCGGAGCCGGAGACGGCGGGACGCGCTCGGCGGGGGCGCGCGGCTGCGAGTGTGCAATGCGCGCGCGCCGCGGCGGCCGAGTGTGTCCCCGCGTTCCCCGTCCTCCCCCGCCAGTCCTCCGGCCACCGCGAGCAGCGTCCGGGCGCCCCCGGCCCGCAGCTCCGAGAGGCTCCACGGCCGGCCGGGGGCGGCGACCGAGCGGCGGCGGCGCCCGGAGCTCTGGGGCGCGCGGGGGTGCGAGCGCGGCGCGGGGCGAGCTGACGGCGCGCGGCTGCGGCCGGGGCTCGGGAAAGCTGCAGGCCCCGCCCGCCGGCCGCCCGGCGCTTCCCCTTTTCTCTCCACCCCTCGCTCCAGCCCCGCACGCCGCGGGGAAGCCAGGCTGGTTTGCAGCCACAGCCTCGGCGGCGGGACACTCCACCGCAGTCCAGCGGGACGCTGGGGCCCAGGGGCACAGAGGGGGGGCTGGGGCTGTCCCCCTTCGACCCCCCAGACCTCGGGGTTCCCTCAAGGTGCAGGGGGCTAGCGGTGGCTTCCCGCTGATTCTCCTACTCTTGCAGTGCCGCGAATCGGGGCTGCGATTGGGATCGGGAGAGGGCGCCCCCTTCCGAGGCGTTGAACTCCGCAGAACTGGTCAGCCGCCCAGGCGCCTGCTGCTGCACCTGCTGCCACCCGAACCGAACTTAGGCGCAGGTGCCGGCTCCACCCCTAAGGGGGCAGACTAGGATGGCCGGGTGACGGAGTCCCCCTTTCCCAGGACAGCAGGGGGACCCCTGAAGTAAGATCTTCCCAACAGGTGTGGGGCGATTGGTGAGGAGACTTCAGGGAAGAAAACAGTTTTGTGGGGAGGCCTTAATGGATGATGGAATGGATGATGGGGTCTTGAGGGGCTCCTGGATCCTGATGCGGGTGCGAGGGTCTTGGTACCCTCGTCGTGCCGGATGTCAATCTAACTGTGAGAAGGTGGTGGCCCCATCTGAAGGACTCATTTACAGCAAGGAATGCTGACGGAGTTATAGAAAAATGGACTTACTAGGAGCTTCAAAGGTTCTCTTCCCAATGGGACTCAAGTAAAGGTCTGGTCCTGGTCACTGCCTTCCACTAACCCTTTCGAGAAGCAAGTAAACAAAAGCACTCCTGCAAAGCCTGGGATGCATTTTGGGAGAGGAAGAGCTGACTTGGGAGCCAAAATGAGTTTGTTTGAGAACAACCCTTCTTCCTTCTCAGCAAATGGATGCTTTTCCGTTTTTAATGGCACGTGTATCTACCACCATCACCACATACACACACACCTTCGCTAAGGTTTGTTAGGGTTTGATAGCAGATCAGAATACTATGTGACCTATGGCGATTTGGCCATAGGTCACATACATATCTAATATTACAGGTACTTCTTTTTTTTAAATTTTTTATTAAACCACCGTGAAACATACAATTACAAAGGTGTTCACAATTGGTTCTTGGTAATACAGTATTCCAGCATCCATCCCTCCACCAGTGCCCCATTTCCACCACCAATGTACCCCACCCCCTCTCGTCCACCCCCAGGCTGCCTCAATAGCAGGTACCCCCATTTCCTCTTTCTCTGTCTCTCTCTGTGTCTCTGCATCTCTCTCCCTCTTCTTTTTACACATTGTGGCTAGCCCTGCAGATATTTAGAGTTTATCACTTGTATATTCAATGGTAATTTTTAATCTGCCATTACCATTTCCCACATTTAGTAAAGCACTGGTATCTATTTATATCCTATTAATGAATGCAGTCATTCTATATCTGTCCTTTTCCTTCTGACTAATTTCACTCAGCATGATAGTCTCCATGTCCATCCATTTGCAGGTAAATTTCATAATTTTGTCTTTTCTGACAGCTGCATAGTATTCCATAGTGTAGATGAACCACAGTTTCTTTAGCCAGTCCTCTGTTCTTGGGCATTTAGGTTGTTTCCAGATTTTAGCTATAGTGAATAGCACAGAGATGAATAAAGAAGTACAGATAGTGTTTCTGCTATGTGTTTTTCGGTCTCTCGGGTATATTCCCAGGAGTGCTATTGCTGGTTCAAATGGGAGCTCAATATCTAGGTACTTCTTCCATATGTCCCTGGCCATTCCTGGGGTTTTCAAACATCACTCATTCAGAACCCTGCAACTTTCCTGTTTTCTCCTGATCTCAGTAACTCTTCAAAAGCTTAAAGCAGAAGCAAAGTTTTTTCCAGCTTCACAGAGAAACCAAGTGCCCCAAGGGACAGAACACAGGGTCTTGGATTCCCAACACCTGTACAGCAAATCCCAGAAACTCTGGATGAGCAGCACTGGAGAAAAAGTGGAGGAAGGAGGAGCAGCAGGCAAGGAGCAAAGTATTTCGGCTCTGAAAAGAGTCATCCTGGTCTTCTCTGCTTGGGGGCAAATTTGCTTCCCAGAATGGTGAAGTAAGTGAAAGTCCAAAGTCGTTTTCCATCCATGTTTCCTGGGAGTATACGAGAGGTGAAACCAGGGAAAACCTAACGGAAATCAGCACATCAGAAGTGGCCACACATATTACATAAAAATGCACTCATACATGTGTGACTAGATTGCAGCCTCCCACGTAAGGGGGCTGGTAAACAACTTCTGGGTTTTGTTTGTTTGTTTGTTTGTTTGTTTGTTTTGAGATGCTTGGCATTGCTCAGGGAGTCTCCTGGTTCTGTCCTGAGGAATCACTCCTGATGTGCTATGGGGACCATATGGAGTACCGGGGATCAAACATTGGTGGACCACTTGCAAGACAGCTGCCCTACCTGCAGGAGCATCGCTCTGACCCCTAAACTCCCTTCATAAAGCACAGAAACAAAGAGCCAAGTTTTCAGAGAGACATCAAAACTGAATGGTCATTGGTTAGAGAGAGCTAACACTATCGAACAGATCTAAAACACTGTAACACTGTACCCCAAATCCTCGGATCACTATTACTATGAATGAATTAGTGTAACAAGGCATCGTACGGCCTGAGACCTGGCTAATCTTCCTGATTCGCTAATTCAACATTGAACTTGGGAGAGTCACCCTCTGCTGGCAGCAAAACAGCATTAATATCACTAGCAACAGTGACTTGGTTAGAAAGTCTGGAAAAAATGAAAACATCAGAAGATGCTCATCGAACTGTTTTTACTTATTTTCAAGTGCCATTTCTCCAGGTGATTCCAAATCTCAATTCCAAATATTAATGCTACTTAATCTTCCTTTTCTTGTGAGAAGCGTGCCTGCCTTCCTTGTAGATGTAATGAGAAAATGATCCCAATCGGTGACCTCCCTCTATCCAGGAGCTTGGACTGTAATTTTGTAATTCCCATTCACTCTACTCTGGCCCATATGGTTTTTTCTGATCAGTGGAACAAGAACAGATATTATAGACATGCTGACATGAAAAACATTTGTAGATCAGTGAGTTCTCCCTACAGAGCTACTAGAATTTCCAAATGCAGGGCACTGACAATACCAGAAGCAGGTGAGAGTATAGAATACTGTCACTGTATCACTGTCTTCCGTTCATCGTCGATTTGCTCAAGCGGGCACCAGTAACATCTCCATATGACCTGTCTCATGCTAGTAGAGCCCAAGGGCACCTGCTTGCTCCAGGAACATAAAGAGCCTCAAACCATTCCATCAGGTCATGGGAATGAGGTCTATAATTGTTACTGGTATCTGGCATATCAAATACGACACGGGTAGCTTGCGAGGCTCTGCTGTGCAGGTAGCATACTCTTGTAATCATCTCAAAATCCAGCATGTATTGATGAACTGCACGGCTGCAAGCGGCGCAAGCCGGGCTGTGATAGGCTGGTCTGCTGGGTGGAGTTCTGATGAGGGGGAAGTCCGGATGTGGAAAATGGAGGTACTCTTGGAGTGTGGGGTAGTCTGGCTTGTGAGGCTCTGATGGGGTGGCGGGCCAGGGCTAGAACCTGCCATCCCTCCCAGGCACCTCATGAGCAGCTGGGTACAGTGAGAGCCAGTAGCAGCCGAGAGTATAGAACAATGGGAATTAAACTGTCAAAAGCTTGTTTTCACATAAGAATCTTCACAAGCTTGTTTACAGTAGCTTATTAATAATTGCTCAAACTTGGAAGCAACCACATATTCCTTCAGTAGGTAGGTAGATAAATAAGAAAGAAGCATAGTACATTCATACCAATGAACTGTTAACACATACACATACACAAAGGAGGGGAAAATAACTTCATGAAAAGATATAGAAAATTAAATGCATGTTTACTGAGAGAGAGAGAGAGAGAGAGAGAGAAGAGAAGCCAATCTGGAAAGGTTACAGACTGTATATATATTCAACTGTATGACATCATGGAAAGATAAAGCAATGGAAACAGTACAAAGATCACTGGTTGCCAGGAGTTAGGGGAAGAAATGATAAATGGGCTGAATACCTGTGCCATCCTTCGAGTTCATTAAACATTCTCAACATGGCGTCACTAAAATTCTCTGAGAGTTTATAGAACTGGTTTGGGACCACTAGAGCCTTCAGTGTTATTATTTTCCTCATTGCACTTGGTGGGTTTTGGTGTCTTCCCCAGAGTTTGCTGTGCACCTGCTGTGCTGAGGGAAAATCTTTGCAGTTCATGCCCTGGAAGGCTCTGAGGGAAGCAACAAGACTGCATGTTGCTCTTTCTTGGCCTGCCTGTCTGTGTGACAGGAGGTATGTAAGCTCTGTGAGGTGCGATGAGTAGAGATGTGGAGGAGACAGCTAAGATGGCAGAGGGTGGATACACAAGGGGAACCCACTTCCGGTCCCCAAATGCCACATTAGCTGGGAGATCAACCTCCCTTGGAGGGCTGTAGGAATATGCAAAGTTTCTGGATGCATAGACATGGTCTGCTGAAAAAATCCACATCTCTCCCTCTCTCTTTTTTCTCTTTTTTTAATGAAGCCAATTAATTTTTATCAAAAGAAATTTACTTAGAGAATGTGAGCAGAAAGAGAGGAATAGAGGAGAAAAAGAAGGAAAATGTGCTCAAGAGAGAAAACACCAGAGTTTTTTTCACCCTGGGAGTGGGAAAAGCCTGTCCGTATGTCTTTTAGAAGAAATTTCACTCTGCCAAGAAGTGACCCAAAAATAATAGTAATTCAACAGTGTTTGTTTCAGAAGAAATGAAGGGGAGAGGAGAAAGAAAGTGGGAGAGAACCAACTGGTAGGTGGGCTCAGAGAATCAAGCTCCATTTAGGAAAACATCCTACTGACATGAAAAATTGTCTATAGTTTATGTATCAAGACTGATATTGGGTCCTAAGAAAGCTGAAACTCAAGACCTTTATAAAAGCGGAAGAAACTCACATTTAATTCAAGAGGCTGGTTGGAAAATTTGAAGTAGGCAGAACTTAGTCAACAGCATTTCTCAAAATTTCTCAAAAGTGATTACAATGATTATACTCCAGGAACTGTTGACCTGAAGTCAAAAGCCAGTTATGGAAGCAGTAATAGAACCCAGAGCTACCATCTTGTTTCCCAACTCAGGAGGATATCACAGAACTGACCCCTGCTTCTTCACATAATTTTATTTTCACACCTCTTTTCTTTGTACCAATATGAAAAATACTTGTTTTGTTTCTCCCTGAAACATAAAAAAAATTGTGAATAGTGAACACATTTGACATCAAATAGCCGGAATTAAGGGTTGTTGGATCAAGAAAGAAAAGCAAGTGTTTTGGGAAGATGAGAGAATCATCCTTCCCCTTCCACTCCCTCCCTGCCCTTTGCTCCCCTTCCTTCCCATCCCCTGTCTCTCAGGATGGACTCCCAAGAGACCTAGGGGTTCCTCCCAGTGATTCTTGGTCTATTGGGCCAGTTGCACAATATGGGCCCATGGACAGAGCACTGCCTGGACCCAGCAGTCCTGGAAGTGCCATGTGTCACCTCAGTGATATTCATAGGCCTCAGGCCATGAGGTGCTCTGGGGACCACGTGGTGCCAGGGATCAAACCAAGGCCACCCACATACATGCATGTGCCTTAATTCCTGTACTATCTCTCTGACCCCTTAAGTTTATTTTTTGCACAGTTATGATTGGCAGTAGAGGAGGCTATCTTCAGAAGTCAGGTGCATTCTCCCACGCCTGTATGCTGGTGCTTTCCCTGGAGTTTCATGTTGCTATTATTATTAATTTTTTTACATATGCCAGTTTAACTGGTGTGAGATCTCTCCTGTTTTGTTTGGTTTTTAAATTGAATCATAGTGAGATACACAGCTACAAAGTAGTTCATGGTTGGGTTTCAGTCCTATGATGTTCCAACACCTGGTCCTTCACTAGTGTGCATTTTCCACCACCAATGTCCCCAGTTTCCCTCCTGCCCCACCCCTATGGCAGGCACTTCCCACCCCCCGCACTCTGCCCTTCCTCCTTTTGTGCATTATGGTTTGCAATACAGATGCTGAAAGGTTAAAAGGTTAGCAAATATATATATATATATATATATAATATATATATTTGCTAACCTCTGCTTTCTAGCATGTATATATGTATGTATTTATGTGTATATATATATATATAATATATATATATATATATATATATATATATATATGCCCTTCACTACTTTCAGCACTCAGTTCTTATCCAGTTCCTGTAGGTTTAGATTGGAAGCAGCCTACTGCTGTCTTGGAGGTACTTGAGGATAAACACAGGAGCACCAAGAATCCATGACTCATATTATTACAGAAAATGGAAAACTTTGAACAGGTGTTTTAAAAAAGTGTCTACTGAGGCCTGTGCCACAGGACAGTGCTACTGATTTTTGTAGGAGAAAACGGAGTCAGTGTAATGAGCTCTTGAAGTTACAGCAACTGGAGTTCAGAGAAAAAACAAGATGAAAAGAAATGGTAACTCCTAGATCTACTTATAGCCATCCTGTCCTGATGGCACACTGACTACAGGAAAGGGCTCTAAGGAAAGAGAAAGAGGACAGGCAGGCAAGGAGAGGGCTTCAGTTTGGTGGTACTATTCGACTGATTGGGGCCAGTGGGTTTATGTGCGGGCCATAATTTCCCCCTTAGTATTACTAATTTGGAATGGATGGGTCACACCCAGCAGTGTTTAGGGACTGCTCCTAGCATTTGTGCTCAGGGCCACCATGTTCAGAACTGAGGATCAACCCTGCATGCAAGGCAAGAGTCCTTATCCTCTCTATCTCTCTGCCCTCTCCTTAATTTTTTTTTTTTGCCTTTTTGGGTCACACCCGGCAATGCTCAGGGGTTTCTCCTGGCTCTGCACTCAGGAGTTACTCCGGTGCGGGGGGGACCTATGGGATGCCGGGGGTTGAACCAGCGGCGGGGCGGCCGCCCGCGGCTCCTCCGCCCCCTCTCCTTAATTTTAAAGGAACAATTGTAAGGGGGAAAATGATCTCTTTCATTTGTACACCAAGTGATATAGCTGCTCTTCTCTGGAGGTCCCAAAGAAATGTGTAAAATTTTTTTTCTATATATGTGCAATTTCAAAAAAGCTAGATAAAAGAAGTCCACAATGAAAATCAGCTAAAATACAAACAATTGTTGCTTTTTTTAAAATAATATAGTATCACCTGCATGGCAAGCTTGGCAAGCTGCCCTGTTTTATTTGATATGCCAAATACCAGTAACAATTATATTGGTTCATTCCCATGACCTAGTATAATGGTTTGAGGCTCTTTATGTTCCTGGAGCGAATAGATGCCCTTGGGCTCTACTAGCATGAGACAGGACATATGGAGATATTACTGGTGCCCACTCTAGCAAATAGATGATCAACGGGAGGATAGTGATAGTGATAGTGATAGTATCTGTTGCCTTAAAATATGTTGTGCTACCTTTTCAAATCATAGAAAGATAAAGAATTATGGGAAATGTTAGCTGTAATAACAAAGAATTATGTCACTTGATCACTTGATCGTTTTCACAATTTGCCGCGGCGCGTATCCATTGGACCTATCACGTCAATGTAGCCCAATGGCATCTGGTTGATTCAGGAACATGAAGAGACTCAAACTGTTCCTTCAGGGTCTTTACAAGGAAGTCGACCATTTGTAGGTGGGCGGCCACGTGATCTTTGACATCCCGTGGGGGATCCACTCAGTGGCTCTAGTCAGCGGTCATCCAAATCGCATACGTCAGCCCATGGATGCTGGGAGAGCACTGTTGGACATGGAGGAGTCAGAACGGATTCCCTGAGTGGCGTGATATTCAAGTAGCTCAGATGCCTGGGAGACCCGATACCTCATTGCTTCAAGGGCAGGTGGTATTTTCGGGAGAAGTGGAGTAAATGTGCCCGGGCTGGAGGTTCTGCTATCGATGCCTTGAGGGTGGGGGTTCAGGTGAGGGCCTTGATTTACAATTTAGTCGTATTAGTGGCGTGGTTTGAAAAAATGTAGGGTAGGTGGGTGCCTTACTCCATCCTTCCCATTCTAATTGTCACAGATGTCTGAGGGTGGCGCTGGAGAGTTTGGGTGGTTCCCTGTGGAACCCCTGAATGACATTTTGTAGTGGTGAGATCCTGGTGGTGTAAAGCTCTGAAGATTATGATTGGGTTGACCGTTGGCGGCCTGGTGGGCTTTAGAGTTAGGGGTTTTGGAGTGGGGGAGGGGGGTTATGTCTCCTTGCAGTAGAGTCTTGGGTTCCATTGGAGGGCACCTGGGGGAATGCACTAAAAATTCAGAAAAATAAAAAGAAATTGCTCCATTTTCTTCTCCGGTGATTACCATCTCCAATATTTGGTATTTTCTTGCTTGACTTTTTTTGGTTTATATTAATGGTTTCTTATGAAAATAATTCCAGCACCATAGCTATCATCAGCACACAGCTCCCTCCCTCAGGTCCCAGGCCTCCTCTCTCTTCCCCCAAGACCATTTTCTGGATTAGTTCTCCTGTAATGTTGGCTTTGAACCTTTGTTGCTACCTCTCTGTGTATTTTTCAGTACCACTTAAAGGTCTCAATTATACATTTTAAGGGAATAATTAACATTCACATATCAAACTTTCAAACCATATAATAAAATTTCATAATTAAAAGTAAGAGGTTCTTTTCTACCTACCATTCCAACTTTCATTCTAGTTTCAAAAAAGCAGTTTTTTAAATGTTGGGAGTGGTGTTTTTCCTTTCTGGTATGGCCCATTTTGACATCAAACAATAATGCTTTGTTTTTCTTTTCTTTCCCAATTTTTGGGTCACACCTGCTGGTGCTCGGGGCTTCTGCTGCTGGCTCTGCTGACGCCATGCCAAGGCTCCAAGTGCATCAGCTAGATGCAAGACACGCAGCTTAACCCCTGTTCTAGCTCTCTCTAATCCCTCAGGTTTTTCTTAATTGAGCTATTATTTGAACAAATATTTGACCATCTCTTCTGAAAAGAAAAATAATTAACATAATTTTTTCTCTCCCACATCCTCTCCTTTGTTGCCAAATTTTCATAACTTTCTAATGATTTATAACAATTTTCACTTTTAAACTCGCGATATTATTCTCGCTTATTTCTTGACTTTTTACTTTTATAGACTATCTATTAAGAAGATAGATTGTAGCTGTTTACTAACTATAGCTGAGATAAAAAAAACAGTGCAAGAGACAAAAAGAAATGTTGCTGGAATGACATATGCACAAAAAGTATAATAAACAATATTATTATTAATCAGATGTTTCAAAAATGATAAAGACAAAAATTAATCAATTACTGAGTCCTACAAAAGATGACTGCTGACTACTCTGTTTAATTATTATACTAAGAACTTAAAGTAAAAAAAATTTTCAAAATGTGTTAACTGGTTGTACTAGTTAATTAATAATACCACTTTTACTGAGAATTGACCGTAGCAGATAAGAGAGTTCACCTTGTTGCCTGGGGGTCAAGAATAGGAAGACCTGGATGGAGTAAAGCACAGTGGGCAGGGCACTTGCCTTGGATCCCAGGATCTCGTACAGTCCCCTGAGCACTGCCTGGAGTATTTCCTGAGTGAGAGCCAGTAGTGACCCTTGGGCATTGCTGGGTGTGACCCAAAAGAAAAAAATTAATGGTACCAAAGTATGTATTACATTGATAGTTTTTTGTTCTGTTTTGTTTTAGGGCCATACCCAACAGTGCTCAGGGCTTATTCTTGGTTCTGAGCTCAGGGATCACTTCTGGTAGGATTCAGCGGACCACATGGCGTGCTTGAGACCAAATCCAGGTCAGGTGAATGCAACGCAAGAACATCACCCACTGTACTATTTCTCTGGTCCTTCACTGATAGTTTTAGAAGAATCATGAGAAGAATCCAATAGCCAACAATTGAAGATTGATCATTTGACAGGATGTCACTTTTTTTTTAGTAACAGCATATTTGGGCTATATGAATGTGTAAATAACGTATGTGACATAATTTAAGACAAAAATCTAGAACCTAATAGTTGTAATCTGTGCACACAACAATATAAAATGTACAAATAATGTTGATGTGTCATATTTAAACTGTTCAAAAGTCAATTCAGACTTTCCTATTAATTGGATTATTTCTACCCTATACCTAAGTGCATGGCCGCATATTGCAGGAACACAGTTGGTCAGGTAACACAGAGGTTTAGGTACTTGCCTTGCATGCAGCCAACTTGGCTTCTATCCCTAACACTGCCTATGGTACCCTGAACACCAGCAGGAGTGACTCCCGGCTGCACAACACCAGGGGAAGCTCCTGAGCACCACTGGGTGTGGCCCCAAACATGCCACCCCCTACAATTCCTTCAGGGATTGAAGAGATAGCTCATGGGCTGAGCACAGCCCAACACCTTATGGTACCCTGAGCATTACTAGGGATTAACCCATCCTCACCCAGTCATGGCCTAGCGCAAAACCGACCAAGCATCATCAGATTTTGCCCCCAAAGAAAAAATCTAAAACCAAATTTTGTACTCCAGGACTAAGTAAATTTTGCTTTCTGGAGCTGGATCCATTCGAGTTAGAAGAGGGGTCTGGGAGAAATAAGAACATCATTCACTCTGTCGACAAAGAAATATTACTCTGAAAATCCTTCTTGCATGTCCTGGAGTCTTTTTCCTGCTGAGATCAGATCTGTTCTGGTATTGACAATACTTCACCCAGTTAAGCAGAAATAAGCTCCATCACTGGACTGCTCCTGAACCAATCTATTTATGGATAAAACTTTAAATGATGTCCAAGAAGGCTTTGCTATGAAGTCTGGAGCAGTGTTTCATCTGTATCTGTGAAGCAGTCACCCATTTCTTCCAAAACAATTCTCTTATCCGGGGTCCCTTTAGTTACAGTGTTAGTGTCTTAAGCACATGATTTTAGCAGATGGGTATGTTTGGCATCAAATGATGCCTTTTAAAATTTTTCTTTTTATGTGGGCAAGTGTCTTTTCAGAGTCCTTTTGTTCACTTACTAAGGATAGAAAACATCCCAGAAATAGTATGAGAAAGATTAAAGCAAGTCATTCTTTAAGTCTTAGCTTAATATTCAGAACCCATTTCTTTTTTTTTTTAATTAGTATTTTATTATACCACCATGAGATTGTTGGACTCTAAGCAGCTAGTATTGGGACCTGGCACTTTCCGCCATAAGGCCCTGGGGAGGGGGCTCTGTTCTCAGGTGGGCTCTGTTCTCAGGGCAGTGCAGCCTCCGGAAGCTCAAGAGTTTACATCCACGTGAAAGACATCTGTGCTTATCCAAGGGGAGACTGGCAGGCAAATAATTTACACCTAGGTGAGGCAGGATGTGCCTGGTCTTCTGATCACAGGGATATGTAAATCAGTGATTGTTACCTTGCAAATGCTAAATCTGTGATTATTATCTGTTGCAATGGCCCAGGAGCTTGCAAATGCCATGTGATATGTGTGTATACCCCTCCACCCAAATATTGTATGAAAGGCTTAAACTGTGCTCGGTAAAATGAGAACTGCTATCCAGAACTTCACTCTGTGCCTTTCTTTCCTTTCTCAGCAGCGGCAAGACAGAGTTTCTCCCAAGTCCATCCCACTCCTTTTTCCCAGGGATGAAGTCAGTCAAGATCTAGGTGCCCCTCATTCGTGCGGGGAGCTGCTGGCCAGGGCCCCTAACAGAGATATACAATTACAAAGATGTTCATGTTTGGGTTTGGGTCATGCAGTGTTCCAGCACCCATCCCTCCACCAGTGCTCATTTCCCATTACCAATGTCCCCACTTGCCTCCCCTTCCCCCAGCCTGCCTCTATGGCAGCTTCTTTATCTCTTTTCTCTCTTTCTTTTTCTCTCACTTCTCTCTCTCTCTCACCCTCTCTCTCTTTCTCTTCTCGCTTCTTTTTCTTACACATTGTGGATTGCAATACATACATTTAGAGGTTATCATGTGTATCTTTTTGACTATATTCAATGCTCAGTTCTCAGCTGGTATTATCATCTTCAACGATTGTTAGCACAGTGTGCCCTTCTCTGACTTACCTAACCTCTGACTCCCACACGTTTGTGGTATACCAGATTTTGAGATATTGTGCGGGCACTTTGCACCCGTGTGCCATGGCAGAATCCCATTTCTAATACCCTTCTCGCTTCCAAATTTAGTTGAGGTTGAGGGATTCTTTCCTTTGTGCTTTTCAAACCCTCTAAAGAGGTGCTGTCCATATAATTCAGCGCAACAACACTATTCTGCAATCTCTATAATCCAATAGGAAGCCACCAGTTACATGAGGTATTGAACATTTGAAAAGTGACTCATGTGACATGAGGGTCCTACTTTTAAATTCTATGTCATTTTAATCAATTTAAGTTAGTCTCACTTACATACTGTGACCCCTGGATTGGACCATGCAGCTCTGAACAATCCCTGTTTCAGCATTTAACACCCTGCTATTAATCTCTCATAAAACCAAGCTCCATTATAAAATTCCCTTTGGTGATCACTAGGTATGTTCCTAGCACACAGCAAAGCCCAGTAACTCACAACACTGCACCACCATCATCTTCAACATTATTTTGTCCGTTTTATCTACAGCATAGCCCTGCCCCAACTGTACTCAGGAACTATTTGCTGCAAGAGTTCCTTGAATCCTAGGTTGATGATCCAACAATCATAATGCTCTGGAGATTGTTCAACCAGAGAAGTGCTTAAATTACACTTTTCTAATTAGAAAGGATTTGCAGACTGGGTTCTGCTTTGCAGGAAGTGGCGCAATTTTGAATTCGTGGTATCTGCTATTGGGGGTGGGAAGAAGAGAGGGAGTTGTAGGAGAGGAAAGCACCTCCCTTATGTTCACAGCCCTTAAGCCAGTCACTAAAAGCCTCTGACTTGATCACTCTGAATTTTTAATTCTGTCTCCAAGTTCTCACAGCTGCCCCTCTTGGACTTTTTCTCAATGAAAATACTGGACCCCGAGATGAACCCAGAGCCACAGCAGAGCCTCCCAAGCTACCTGTGGTGTATTTGATATGCCAAAAAACAGTAACAATAATGGGCCTCATTCCCAACCAATAGAGACATTACTGGGGTCCACTCGAGCAAATCGATGAACAATGGGAAGACAAGTGACAAGTGACAATTTCTTGCTTACCTTGTCCTGGCTGGAGCTCAGGGCAAAGTTCCCACCGAAGCCCCAGCAACAGCACAAACACACCCCAATGGATGCTGCCATGCTTTGGCAGGACTGCCCAGTTAAATAGTCTGGATTTTTCTGGAGCAACTTCTCAAGCTCTACACCACTAACATCGTGGTAGGAATGCACCTGATTGGATGGGAATGTAAAGTAGGAGCCAAACAATCTCGATCATAACAATATATACATAGAAGGCTTAGCTTGCAACAACAGCTTAGTGAATCCTCCTCAGCCAAAGACTTAATGTCCCCATGGTGAGATACAACAGTTTTTACAAATTTTCTTTTACAGAAGTATTTTGTGATCATTCCATTAGGCATTGAGTGGTAGCAAGCAATATAAAATAAACAATTTGGGCCTGTTCTAGGAGCAGGCTTGAGAGGAGACTGGGGAAAATGGAGATGATGGTGGAGGGAAGGTGACAGTGGTGGTGGGATTGGTGTTGGAATATGCAATGCCTGGAACAAATCATCGTGGACAACTCTGTAGACCACAGTATCTAGATAAAGGAGGGGAAAGTTATATTTTTCTTATAGATTTGTGTACAACCTAGAGGCCAGACTCTCCTGCTTGAAACCCTGGCTCCTCTGCTTCCTAATTATACAAAGCCTAGATATGACCTTTCTGGTCTCAATTCATTCCTAGGTAAAGTGGACACTTAATAGACCTGCCTCGTTTGCGAACGTTATCTGTTGTGCTTTTTCGATACAGAGAACAAAGGACCTTATTAAATTACATTATGCTGATTTAATCAATAAAATCTGTTTTGTAGGAAATTTGAATCAGGAGACAGTCCAAAGCCATTTGTTTATTTGTTTATTTTTTATGATTGGGTTTCAGTCATACAATGACAAAATGGATAAACAAAGCCATTTGTTTAGAGAAAAAAAATTAAAGGTCCAAGATAATAGCCTGAGATTAATGATTTGACTGCTAAGTAAAAACATCTGACATTGCTGCTATTTGGTTTTTTTTTGAGGGAGCGGGGTAGGGAAGTGGTTTGGGGTCATACCCAGCGGTGCTCAGGCTTATTCCTGTCTCTGCACTCAAGGATCATTCCTGATTGGGGACTATCTGGGGCTCCAGGAGTGAACCTGGTCTGGCTCTGTGCAAGGCAAGTTTCACGCCTGACGTCCTCAGTCAGGCCTCCGGCATTGCCACTCTTAATAAAGTTTAGGTTTTCTAGTGAAGAAGTATGAGAGTGGCTGTTGTGTAATAATGAATAATATCGACTCTATTGCTTTGGGGGAAACCCCAGGTGCACCTCTAGCTGTCTTCAACTACATGTTTAGGGTGAGGAGAGTTAGCAAAAGGGCACCAAAATTCCCAATTGTCTCTGTAGGATGTCGGAGTCTCAGACACAGGAGATGTAACAGCTTGTGGTCTCAATTGTTCTGTGAGCAGCAGTTGCAGTAAAAGCTCTGCCCTTTATT
Organism: Cryptotis parvus; assembly: GCA_021461705.1. Taxonomy (NCBI): domain Eukaryota; kingdom Metazoa; phylum Chordata; class Mammalia; order Eulipotyphla; family Soricidae; genus Cryptotis; species Cryptotis parvus. Next base: position 58,759 of record JAJIBD010023210.1, on the reverse strand, counting down.
CACACAGAAAAGAGAATGAGAAAAAGGCGAGGGGTAGATAAAAAAGAATTGAAAAAATTGCTTCATTCTGTTGCTTTCATGGAACCCCCAAGGACGAATGTGGGATTAACCTTCCATATTCTCAAAGGGTTATCATCTTTAGCATCCCTGCTTGTTCTCTGATTTGTATATTCAGAATTATAACTAACATATTTTGATAGTATGATTGAGATGATTTTTTAAATTCCCTTTACAATATAAAATTGAGCAACATTGGGGCTGGAGAGACAGTCCAGCAGGTAGGGTGTTTGCTTTGCATGCGTCCTATCCGGTTTCAATCCTGGCATCCCTGAGCTCCGCCAAGAGTAATTCCTGCATGCAGAGCCAGGGGTAACTCCTGAGCATCACTAGGTATGACAAAAACACCAAAAATAAATAAATAAAATTGAGCAAAATAAACAGGTGGTATGTAGAACTGCAGGGGCCGGAGCGATAGCCCAGCGGGTAGGGCGTTTGCCTTGCATGCGGCCGCCTCATGCCTGCCCGGGTTCGATCCCCGCATCCCATATGGTCCCCGAGCACCGCCAGGAGTGATTCCTGAGTGCAGAGCCAGGAGAAACCCCTGAGCATTGCCGGTTGTGACCCAAAAAGCAAAACAAACAAACAAACAAAAAGATATGTAGAACTGCATAATCAGCATCACTTCAGTAAAAGTCCAGCTCTCTCCACCTCTGTTCATCTATTCCACCGTTATCTCCACTCAGGGGTCCGTATCTCTTGTTTGGAAACACAGTAACCTTTCAACTAATCTCCATGCTTCAGCTCTTTCACCTTCAAATCCATTTGCCCAGAAAATGCTATCAGTGTGATTTTTAAAACAGGGATATCAGATCTTGTCACTCTGCTACTTAAAATCTTCCGGACTTCCCACTGTCTTAGAGTAAGACTAACTTCTTTGTCCTTGGCTGTGACCTTCAAGACCGTACATGGTCCTCAGGCTGTGTCTATGTGTGAGAGTGAGTGCGTAAGCTTCTTCAGTGTCACACTGCTTCTTGATCCCAAAGTTGCAGTCACACTTATCTTGTCTGTTTCATGAACTTGCTGAACTATTTTACATTCAGGGAATTGAAACTTGCTGTTCTCTTGGCAGGGAAGGTTCTTAGCACACCTCTTCCCCAGTTCCCCTTTTTCCTTGATGGGAACCTGACTCCTTGTCATCTCTAAGATTGTATTAAAAAGTCATGATAATCACTTTCCTACACACACACACACACACACACACACACACACACACACAATACACACAAAGAGTCACACACCCTACCACCACCACCATCACATAATACCACATCAGTTTTACCCCACCATAATAAATATTAAAAGGTGTAGGGCCTAGAACAGCAAATCGGAAGTCTTTGTTATTATTACTGAGATTGTCCAAATCGCTCTCCGGATATTTATTTAGGAATGGTCAGTGCATCCATTTCTGCAGGCACATGGCTGGTTGCAATCTCTGGATGTGGGAATTACCACTTTTGAAATCAGAAGCCATCTGACATTCTTATAAGTCTGAGAACTGTGTACCTTCCTGTTTGAACACATATGCAGACCCTGGTATAAGCCGTAGAGGGGGGAGTCTGACCCATCTCATTCCATCAGGAGCCATGTGCCATGTGACCAGCCACCTACTTCTTTATCTCTAGCTCCTTAAGTCAGGAGTTCTGTTGGCTTCAGACCTGGACACTGTGGGAGTCAGCCAAGGTCGGGGCCACAGCAGGAATGACTCATACCCTGATCTTGGCTCTCTGTTGGGCACAGACTGGAGCAGAGTGAACACTGTGATTTCCAAGCTCAGTTCCCAGGAGAGGAGACTCATTCTCTGAAGCATTGATCCATTATAAAGAAAAAAAAAAATTGAAGCAGCGACCAAAGAGGTATTTGGCATTTATCAGGAAAAAATGCTTCTCCCACTGGTACCTGCATTGTGGTTCTAATTCTGCCCATGTGAACATGCCTTTTAGGCTTGTCCAAAGGCAGGAAAAGACTGTGATTTGGAGGGGCCAGAGCAATAGTATAGTGGGTAGGGCACTTGCCTTACAGGAAGCTAACCTGGGTCCAATCGCCAACACCCCACATAGTCCCCAGAGCCTGCCCAGGTGATCCCTGAGTGCAGAGCCAGGAGTTAGCCCGGAGCACTGTTGATGTGGCCCCCAAACAAAAAACAAAAATAATATTTTGTTTGTACTGTGAGACTGCAGACATATGTACAAGCATTAACAATGCCACAATAAACAATGACAGTACCAAGATCAAGCTAAGTAAGATGCGTACATACCTCACTTGCTTGGGATTCTCTTGCCTTAAAAAAAAAGTTGGAGATCAGTATACCCGCCTTAACTGGCTCTCTGTAGGGCCCAGACTGGAGTCAGTCCTATCTGTCCCTCACTCCCACACCCTCCCATCCACCCACCCCCTGCATCGGCCATCAGTCAGCATTCCTTCAGAGGGGCTGTCATAGGCAAGGTGGCCAAGCATCTGCCACCTTCGTTAAATATGTTATTTAAGACTTCCTATAAATGTTACCATCCTCATATCATTTTTGCTTTGTATTGTTGTTATTCTGCATTATATTTATGAGATTTGTCTAAGTTGATTCATGATAATAGTTTTTTTAATTGACTTTTTGGGGTCACACCCAACATTTCTTTCTTTGTGTACATATTCATGAATTTAAAATTTATGGTTTAGGGGCCAGAGCAATAGCACAGTGGGTAGGGTGTTTGCCTTGCATGCAGCCACCCTGGGTTCAATCTCTGGCATCCTATATGGTCCTCCGAGCATCACCAGGAGTAATTCCTGAATGCAGAATAACAGGAGTATCCCCTAAGCATTGCCAGGTATGACCCAAAAAAGCAAAATAAATAATACAAATAATAAAATTTATGGTTTATTCTCTTTTAACTGAGTATTATGAGCACTTTATATATCACAGCTGTAAGTCCTTTACTGGGTGTGTGTGTGTTGAGTGTGTTCTGTTCTATAGCTTATCTTTTTCATTTCTGTAATGTCTTTTGCAGAGCAGAAGTTTTAATTTTGATGAAGTCAAATTAATTAGTTTGTTCTTTAATGGGTTGAATTTCTGGCAACATATGTAAGAATCTTTGCTTAACCCAATGTTGCAAATATATTTTCCTATTATCTCCAAGAAAGTTTTATTCTTCAGTTATGCCTATGAGACATTTTTTGTTAATTTTTGAATATAATGCAGGATATAAAATGTAGTCGTTATTTTTAAACATGGAGTCCTCTTGTGCCAACATATTTGCTGAGGCTATCTTTCTCCATCTCCCTTCTGACTTTGTCAAAAATCAGCTGAGCACATAAAAGTATGTCAATTTTTCAACTCTATTCTGTTGCATTGATCTGAATGTCCATCCTTTTGCCAATATTGCACTGTCTTGGTTACTAGAATTCCTGAAATCATGCAGCAGACTCCTGAACTCTGTTTATCCTTTAAAAACTTATATTGATTATTATAATCCCCTTGCTTTCCCATATCAATTTTATGTCATCTTGATATCTACCAAAAAACTGGCTGTAATTTTAATTAGAATCATGTTATATTTGTAAATCAATTTAAGGAAAATGGACATTTAGCAATAAACACAGAATGTGTCTTTTGACATAGTTTGGTGTCGGGGAGCCAGTGGGGTCCCAACAATACCAGGAAACTTCTACTGCCAATGCCAGTGGGGAATGGATGAAAACTCAGGAATCCTGTGCAGTTTTAAAAGGCTTTATTATCACGGGTTCTGATATATCAATCCAAGAACAAGAAAAACCCCGGGACTTTGGGTTCCCAGCTGGGCCCCGGCCATGTGTAGGCCAAGATGGCTGCCACCACATGTTAAAGCCCAAACAGGAAAGAGAACAGAGGAGGAGAGGCAGAAGCCAAGGAAAGCCAAAATGGCAAAAGCCTTTCTCCCTTTCTCCCAGCTTATTTTATAGATAGAAACAAGCCAAAACTTCCAGGCCGGCCCATCGTGGGCTGGGCTATAGGGAGATGAAGCCAGGCAATTGACCCTTTTGAAATGTAGGTCTTTGGGTGTGCCTTTTGGCTTTACAAATGCCAGAGCTGATTCAAAGCCTCCTAGCAGGGCTGGGAGGGGCTGCAAGCTAAGTGTAGCTGGAGCTTAAAGTAGGGCATGTTACCCAACGGTTTTGCTTCTTTCACCAATATTTTCTAGTGTTATGCATACTTAGTTAGGTTTAGATTTAAGTTTTTTGGCATAAATTATAATTGGTATTGCTTATTTATTTAGTTAGTTATTTACTTATTAATTATTCACTTATTTACTTATTTTGGATGTTTTGGTCATACCTGGCAATGTTCAGGGGCTTACTCCTGGCTTTTGCACTCAGGAATTACTCCTGGTAGTGCTCAGGGAACCATAGGAGATGTCACGGATTGAACCCAGGTTGGCGTATGCAAGGCAAATACCCTACCTACTGTACTATTGCTTCAGCCCAATGGGTATTATTTAAATATAACTTTTCAATTGTTCCTTGCTAGTATATGAGTTCAATTGGTATAAAATAATTATATGGAATACAATTGGTATAGTATATAAAAGTACAATGTAAAAGCATGTTAACCTACTCTGAATTCTGAAATATTGTGCAATTCACTCATTCTAAAAGTTTTTCCTTTATCATTTTATGGGTTTGTGTGTGTGTGTTTTAACACTGAATTGTAATAACTATTTTCATTGGATCTGCAGTGACCGTACAATGGGTAAGGCTCTTGCTTTGCAAGTAGTTGATCTGGTTTCCATTCCTGGAACCCCATATGAGTCCCTGCCTGAGCCCTGACCAAAGATCCAGGAGTAAGCCCTGAACATAGCCAGTTGTAACCCAAACATCCCCCACCTCAAAAAAAGTGTAAAAACCCAAAGAATTCCTGTAATATTTTTTTCTTTGGCAGAGCCACATCTGAAAGTGCTCAAGGGTCAGTGCTCAGGGGATCATCTGAGGAGCAGGGGATCGAACCCAGGTCCGTTAGAAGCCAGGAAACTAGCTTACTTCCTGCACTATCTCTCATCTCCTGGGATGAGTTTATGATCTATTCCGCACAGTCACTCATTGGACAAACATTACCAGAAGTCTATTATCAGGTACTAAATGAGAGTCATTTTTATTCATGGAAAGATTTTTCAGGAAGTAGTTATTCATAGCAGTAAATCTGGAGGCAGGGATCATCTCGCACAACATGCAGAACAAGGGGCTTCAGGTGTAGCCTTGTGTGTATGTGAGTGTCCAAGCGATATGAGTTACTCATAGCAGAATTTACCAGGCCATATCCAAGACAGGTATTTCCCTTGTGTGGGTGACCCAGGTGGGCTGAGCAGAGTGGTGGAAGCCTTCTTTCCTCACGTCCACCTCCCTTGCTCCCCACTTTACCAAGCCAGTAGCATCATTTTTTAATCACACCTGCTGGTGCTGAGGCCTCTATGCCCAGGGACTCACTCCTGACTGTGCTCAGGGGACCATACATAGTACTGGGGATTGAATGAGGGTTGGCATCAAATGAAACAAGTGCCTTAACTTCCCCTTGTTCTGTTTTTGTTTGCTGTAATTGGGGTCTAAGTCATACCCTAAGTCATCCGATGACCTGATATTTGCTCGTGCAAAAAAAAAATAGAATGGGGGCTGGAGGCGATAGCACAGTGGGTAAGGCATTTGCCTTGTGCAGCGCCTAACCTGGGTTCGATCCCTGGCATCCCATATGGTCCCCCGAGCACCTCGATGGGTAATTCCTGAGCGAAGAGCCAGGAGTAACCCCTGAGCATTGCCGGGTGTGACTCAAAAAGCAAAAATAAATAAATAAATAAATAAATAAATAAATAAATAAATAGAATGGCGATTGAATCCTGGGTCATGGGAGCATTAGGGTAGTTCTGAGACTCCTTGGGTGATCTGCACAGGTTTCTGGTGGAGTTAGACAAATGTTAGTATTATTCTTTCTAGGAAGGCCAAATTTCCAGCTCAAACTCCACCGCCTAAGGAAGCTTAACAACCTCTTGCCTGCTGGATAATTGTCTGAACACAGTGTTCTGTCCCCTGCCGAGTACTAAGTACACTTCTAGTCACTTAACTTCCTTATTAGCAACATGGTTCCGATTCCTATTTCAAAGAAAAGAGAAATTTGTTTATTGGATGGCTTCAACATGACTGAGGAGAGAGAACGTGCCTAGAGTCCCCTTTGTAGAGCTTCAGGGGTGCTAGAACAGAAATACTTCCTGCCCTCCTGCTGACTGGTGCACCTTCCTCTGATCTCCATCTCCTACCGCTTCAATTATATGCTTAGTAATCCAGTGTAAAGGGCTTTGCTTCTTATTTAATCACACTCTTTGGTCTTTATAAGGTCTTTATAAATACATTTTTCAGGCTCTTCAAGCACCACTTGTTTGCTGTGAGCAGGTGAGCTGCAGAAAACCAGTCTCAGACTGATGACTCAGATTCCCTGAGGGTTTATTTTTCACAGAATTCTAGTTTCTGGACCTGAATCAGAGCTGCTTCATCTTTCCTAGAAGCAATATTCTGCCATATACTCTCTTGTAAACTGGAATCTGAAATGCATCTTTTTATATGGAAAGGATGATCTGAAAAATACCTCTGTACTCTATGTAGAGTCACTAAGCAAGAGAAATATTAGGTGGCCAGAGGCCTCCAGGAGCCCCTTTGGTAAATAGGGTGGATGTCGAGGTTGCACTTTGCTTTGTTTTCACTCAAAACTCAAACGTTGACCCTTAACAAATTCCCTTACTCATATCACCCACTCTTGAAAAAAAAATTAAAAAAAAATAAGTGAGGGATATACATGATAGCCCTTAAATGCATGTAGGGCAAGCCACAATGTGTGAAGAAGGGAGAGGAGGAGGAGGAGGAGGAGGAAGAGGAAGAGGAGGAGAAGGAGAAGGAGAAGAAGAAGAGGAAGAAGAGGAAGAAGAAGAAAAGGAGGAGGAGGAAAAGTGCTTGCTATAGAGGCATAGAGGCAGGCTGGGGGATGGGGAGGGAATCTTGGGGTCACTGGTGGTGGGAAATGGTCACTGATGGGGGATAGGTGCTGGAACACTGTATGACTGAAACCCAATCATGAATATCTTTGTAACTGTGGTATAATAAAATAAAATTTTATTATATTTTATATAATATATTATACCACTCATGGTGGTGTAATAAAATAAATTTTTAAAAATTAGAGGGGCTGGGGGGAGCAATAGCCCAGCGGGGGTTTGCCTTCACTGCGGCCCACCGCCGGGTTCGTTCGCATCCCATATGGTCCCCGAGCACCGCCAGGGTGATTCCTGAGTGCAGAGCGGAGAAACCCTGAGCTCGGTGTCCCAAAAAAAAAAAAAAATTAGAGGGGCTGGAGCAATAGTACAGCAGGTAGGGTATTTGCCTTGCATGAGGCAGACCCAGGTTCTATCCCTGGCATCCCATATGGTCCCCTGAGCACCACCAGGAGTTATTCCTGAGCAAAGAGCCAGGAGTAACCCCTGAGCATCACCGGGTGTGACCCAAAAAGCAAAACAAAAAACCTCTTAAAAAATTTAAAAGTGGAGGGGCTGGAGCCATACATAGCACAGTGGATAGGGCGTTTGCCTTGCACTACGACTGACCCGAGTTTGATCCCCAATATCCCATATGGTCCCCCGAGCACTGCCAGGAGTAATTTCTGAGCAAAGAGCCAGGAGTAATCCCTGAGCTTCACCAGGTGTGACCCACAAAAAGCAAAGATAGATAGACAGACAGACAGACAGATAGATAGATAAAGAAAGGGTCTAGGCAGAAAGCCAAATTTTATCTGGCTTATTTTGATCAAGGGAAGGTGACTGGATGGTCCAGAAGATGAGGCTAAGTCTGGTCCTGTGTAGAGCTGGGCAGAGATTGGAAAGAGCTTGGTGGTACCACACATTGTCCGCACAGGAGATGACCAGCTGCCAACTAGAGGGAGCAGCATGAAACCCCAACTGGGTGATTTGGAGATGGCTGAGAGCCAAAAATACTAAGTAAGGAGCCTGAGATGATGGTGACAAAAATAGAAACCAAATTATCAATGCTAATTAGTATGCCAGATGCTTCCATACATTATCTCCAATTCTTTCCCAACCACCCATAGAGGCTTCTTCATTCCTGCACTACAGATGCAAAAGAGGCTTCCAGGAACCCAGTGGGACATGGTCTGGCTGCTTCTGTAGTCAAGCTGCCTCCTATTATTGCAGGCTGCCTTCCGGTTTGTGCCAAGTTCACTCACTCATTCAGCCAGTCAGTTAGCTAGAACAAACTGGCTGCTTGATTATGCAGAAGACAACAGAAATACATGCCACTAAGATGCAAGGAATCTTACATTCGGTTAGAATGCACTTAGTATCTCAAAATCTTGGGTTGAAGGATAATACAGCAGGTAGACTATTGCCTTGCATCCAGGAGACATGGATTGAATTCACCAAATGTGGGCCTTGAGCCTCACCAAGGCTGTGCTTGGAAGATCACATGTGATCCCAGGGATCAAACACATGCTACGCAAGCATCTTAACTCCCTGCATTGTCTCTCTGGTCCTAAATTGTATTTTCATATGAGAAAATTGAGGCCAGAGTAGTTGAGTAAATTGCCTAAGCCAGTGCCTACTGAGAGCTCAGTGCCTGGGGTCACAGACTCAGCCCAAGGACATGGGACTTGGCACCTTCCCAAGCCCTAGCCTCAAATGCTGAGATTATCTTGCTGCTCTTGCTGCCTCTTCATGCTTCTCCCTTAAAACCCTCCATAGAACCACCCAAATTAATCCTTACCAGTGCAAACTTGACTAAGTTTGTTTAAAATCATTTAGGGCTTCTTTATCTGTATCACTGTATCACTATCTTCCCGTTCATCATCGATTTGCTCGAGTGGGCACCAGTAATATCTCCATATGTGCTGTCTCATGCTAGTAGAGCCCAAGGGCACCTGCTTGTTCCAGGAACATAAAGAGCCTCAAACCATTCCATCAGGTCATGGAATGAGGTCTATAATTGTTACTGGTATTTGGCATAACAAATTTGACAAGGGTAGCTTGCCAGGCTCTGCCATGCGGGTAGCATATTCTTGTAGTCATCTCTAAATCCAGCATTTATTGATGAACCATGCGGCTGAAATCAGTCGCGCGAGGCGGGCTGTGATAGGTTGGTCTGCTGGGTGGAGTTCTGACGAGAGGGAAGTCGGATGTGGAAAATGAAGGCCATCATGGAGTGGGGGGTGGGGGGGGGGGGGGTCATCTGGCTTGTTGAGAGGCTCTGATGGGGTGGCGGGCCAGGGCTAGAACCCGCCATCTGTCCCAGGCACCTCGTGAGCGGCTGGGCACAGGGAGAGCCAGTAGCACCTCTGCCCCATGTCTTTATCTTCTATATAAAAAATCCAAACTTCTTTTATGAGCCCTGCATTTCCCTCCATAATTTTGTCTATCCAAGACCTCCAAGGCATTTTCTGAAACAATCAGATACACAACCTTGGGACTGATTTTTTAATATGTGCAAGGCAAGTGCCTTAACTCCTGTACTATCTCTGTCAGTCTTAATTTCTTAACTGCCTGGTATTTCAGGAGTTACCTCTCATTTAACTTTTAAAATTATTATTTTTAGTTTTGGGGTCAAAACTGGCAATACTCAGGCATTATCTCTGGCTCTGCATTCAGGAATCACTTTCGTGTTTCTGATCCATATGGAATGCCTGGGATGAAATCTGGGTTGGTTACAGTTATGGCAAGGGCTATGCCTGCTGCACTATCAACTCTGGCCCTTCATTTAGGTTTCAAAACTCCTCTACCAAGTCCTACCTCACATCCTTTCCCTTCTGTTTTTACCATATGTAGGAGTTAGTTGTATTTCTTGCACATTTATTTGCTTTAGTTATTTGTTGCAGGACTCCTCTAAGAGCTGGGTCTTGGCTCAAAACATAATAAAAAGACATTGGGTGAGGTGCTGGGAGAAGTTACCTGAAGGCATTTGACCCTGCCAGGAGAAGTTTACATTTGGCTTGCAGCTCCTCCCAGCTCTGCTGGGAGGCTTTGAATTTTCATCTCTAGATAGCCCAGCCCAGAGTGGCTATAAAATAAGCTGTAAGAAATAAGCTCTGCTCTCTTTTTCCCCCTTTTTTGCCTTTTTGGTTTCCCTTTGTTTTGCTTCTCAGTCCTCTTCATTCTCTGTTGGGCCTCAACACGTGGTGGCAGCCATCTTAGCCTGCACCTGGCTGGGGCCTAGCTGGGAAACGCAGAGTCCAGAGCCTTTCCCTGCTCTTGGATTGTATATTGGAACCTGTAATAGTAAAGCCCTTTTAAAACTGCATCGGATTCCTGAGTTTTCATCCATTCCTCGCCGGCTTCGGAGGTAGAAGGGAACTTCGCTTCCCGGCACTGTTGGGGACCCCGGTGGAGCTCCCGACAGTTATTCATATTCCACATGACTGAAACCGTTCTGTGGTTGTTTTTTACTGTTTTACTTATGTCACCTAACAAACTACAAGTTCATTCCATTTTGTTCAAGTAGCACAGTATCAACTTTTAAGTGACAGAGTAATGTTTTATTTAGTTTAGATACCATGACTTCTTAACTTCCTTATCTAGTGATCAATTTCTCTACATCTTTGCCAACACTGATTTCCCATCTTTTTTGAGATTGGCTATTTTCACACATGAGGTGATTGCTTATTGAAGTTTTGGTCTGCATTATATTTATTTTGTTTTTTTGGTTTTGGTGCCACACCCAGTAGTGCTCAGGGTTACTTCTGGCTCTGGCTCTGTACTCAGGTATTATTCCTGTAGTCTTGGGGGGCCACTTATTACATGGGGGGTTGAACCTAGGTTGGCAGTGTGAAAGGCAAACTCCCTACCCACTATCTATTCAGGCCCTTTGCCCATTTTTTTTATTAGATTGCTTATTTTTTGGTGTCAAGTTGTACAAATTTCTTACATATAAAGTTGCTCATGATGATTAGTTAGTCATTCAATATTCCAACACCAGTCCCACCACCTGTTCCTCCATCACTTGATCACTTGATCACTTGAATCCCGTTATTCATCGATTTGCTCGAGGGTGCCAGTAATATTTCCATTGGACCCTATCACGTGCCAATGTAGCCCAATGGCATCTGGTTGATTCAGGAACATGAAGAGCCTCAAACCGTTCCTTCAGGGTCTTGACAAGGAAGTCTGACCATCTTGTAGGTGGGCGGCCACGTGATCTTTTGACATCCCATGGGATCCACTCAGTAATGGCTCTAGTCCAGCGGTCGTCTCCAAATCACATTACATGTCCAGCTCATCTGATTTTTGATGCCTTGGCAAACAAGACAGTGTCCCTGATTCTGGAATAGCGACGGAGGTCAGAACTCCGGATTCCTTCTCTCACTTGAGTGAGGTGTGATATTCCAAGCATAGCTCTTTCGATTCCTCTCTGAGAGACCCGAATAGCATTCTCATCCTGCTTTTGTAGGGCCCAGGTCTCTGAGGCATATGTTAATGCAAGGAGAATGGTGGAGTCAAAGAGATGTGCCTGGAGCCAGAGGTTCTTTGTCCTTTTTAGGTATTTCTTCGATGCCTTTGAAGGCATTCCATGCTGCTCTCTTCCTCCTGCGCAGCTCAGGTTTTAGGTAGTTCATCATGTTGACTTCTCGACCTAGGTACACATAACTGCTGCATTCAGAGATGTTTGTTCCATTGAGAGTGAATGGGGCCTCTGGAACTAGTTCATTTTTCATGAACATAGTTTTGTTGAGATTCAGCTGTAGACCTATCTTTCCACATTCTCGGTCAAAGTCAGCCAGCATTTGTGCCCTCTTGGCTAATGTTTGGTGTTATTAGAACGATGTCATCAGCGAAGCGGAGGTGGTGTAGTTGCCGACCATCTATCTTCACTTCCATTCCTTCCCATTTTAATTGTCGGATGATGTTCTCGAGGGTGGCACTGAAGAGTTTTGGTGAAATGGTATCACCCTGTCGAGCCCCTCTTTTTGACATCAATGTTCACTTCTTTGTAGAATGGTGAGATCCTGGTGGTGAATCCGTAATACAGCTCACGAAGGATCTTGATGTACTGGGTTTGAACACCCTGTTTGGCTAGGGCTTCGATGACTGCTTCAGTCTCCACAGAATCAAAGGCTTTCTTTCCCAATCACCCCTCAGGCCTGCCCCCACAGGAAGCCCACAACAGTTTATTTTATATTGCTTATTACCACTAAATGGCTAATGGAATCATCAAAAAATACTTCTGAAAAATGAAATCTGTGAAAATTGTTGTATACACAATGGAGACATAAAGTCTTTGTCTGAGGGTTTACTAAGCTGTTGTAGCTAAGCCTTCCATGTTCATTTTTGTTAGTCAAGATTAGTTGGCTTCTACATTACTTTCCCATCCAGTGCGATGTGCACCTACTGAGATGTTAGTATTGTAGAGTTTGGAGATGCTGCTCCAGAAAATTCAGAAAATTTAATTGGGCAGTTTGGCCAGAGGCATGGAGGCGCTGTTAGGGTGAGTCAGGGCAGGGTCTTGGGTAGGCCTGCCCCCTTCTCGAGACTGCCCCAGTGGTTTCATCTGGGACTGGCTATCAGATAAAATTTTTTGGCTAGTCGATCTCTTTGTGAGTGTCTGGAATAGGGTGGGTAGATGAGCTTACATGACAGAGGCAGTGGATGTAGCTCACGTTTGTGTATTCCTGCTTTTGTTTCTCTTGCAGAAAGAGTTGAGTCTCCTAAAACATCTCAATGTTGTGGTGCTGGCAGGTGTCCCCTATGTTTTCTTCTGTGTATTTTATGGTTTCAGCTCGGAGATAAAAGTTTAATCCATTTTGAGCTAAGTGTAATGGTGTTAGTGATGAAAATTTCTTTTTTACATGTGGCAGTCCAGATTTTCCTAGTCTATTTATTAAAGATATTTTCCTTTAGCATTCATAGGAACTTTACTCCTTTGTCATGTATATGACCTATAACATTCTTAGGGGGAAAGATAAAGGCAACTTTACATTCTTCACATCTTGGTGTATGATGCAGTTCCTGACAAATAGTATATGTGATCAAACAATTGTGATCTAAGAGATACAAAAATTTATCTTCAAAGATCCATCTAACACTTGATTTTTTTTCAATTAAATTTACTCATGCAAGGGCTGGAGAGATAGCAAAATGTGTAGGGCATTTGCCTTGCATGCGGGACCAACCCAGGTTTGATCCCCAGCACCCAATATGGTTTTCTGTGCCTGTTGGAGTGATCCCTGAGCACAAATCCGGAGTAAGCCCTGAGCACTGCAGGGTGTGGCCCAAAACCAAAAAAAAAAATTACTCATGCAGTACACACTTCTTTTTCTTTTGTTGTTGCTTTTTGGGTCACACCCGACAATGCTCAGGGGTTACTGAGGATCAAACCCGGGTCAGCATGGGCCGGCTGCATGCAACGCAAATGCCCTACCCACTGGACTATCGCTCTGGCCCCTTTTTTTAGTGACTTGATTCAGCATTTTGCTAAGATGCAGGCAACAAATAGAAGAATAAAACACACAGTTTTCATTGCTGATTAGCAGGAGTTCTTTAGATTTGTATAAATGAGGAGGTTACAATAAAGAACACGCAGTAATGCCATTCAGTATGGCAGGAGGCAGGGGCCAAATAGATATAGTGAATTATTAGAATCCAGAGAGAAGGCACCAATCCTCATGTTGTGTGGTAAGAGCTTATTGGGAGGTGGTGGGAACTCCAAAGAAGAAGAGAAGGGCACTAACAATGCAAAAACTGAATTTTCTGAGCTTAGATTAATGATTTAACCAAAATGTGAGCAATAGGCAGAAGGCAGAGTGGCTTTGAGTACCACATCATGCATCTTTGGCTTTACGTTGTGGGAGCAGGTAGAGATTTAGGCTAGGCACTAACATACGTAATACATAACCTCAGAAAATTCACCCTGGTGGTAGGAAGCAGGGAGAAAAAAAAGAGGTTGCTTGGTGATCTAAAAGATAGTGAAGGGGCCAGAGCAATAGCCCAGCGGGTACGGCGTTTGCCTTGCACGCGCTGGCCTATGCCAGCCCCGGGTTCGATTCCCGGCCTCCCATATGGTCCTCCGAGCACCACCAGGAGTAATTCCTGAGTGCAGAGCCAGGAGTAATCCCTGAGTGTCGCCGGGTGTGACCCAAAAAAGAAAAAGAAAAAAAAAGATAGCGAAATTTTCCATGGTAGAAAATGAGCAGAAGACATAGACGGAATGAATGAGTGGGGTAGAGTCAACAGTGGTCAGTAACTGAACATGGCAAATGAGACAAGGTGAGAAAGGAATCAGGGTTGGATTATAAAGGAATCTAGGTTTGACTTCAGAGCCACTGAAGGAGATATGGAGTTTGAGAGATGGGCCAGATTGTTTAGAGGAGGATGGAGTCATATGTGGAAATGTTTGGTATTGTGGCATTAGTTTTATTTGCTTGTAAAAGTTTTTGGAGAGGGGTGTCTCCTGAGCAGTCTCCAAGGGATTTTGGGGCGAGTCCCAGTGATACACAGCCCTGTACTGCTCAGGGTACCATACGGTGCCCGGAGTTAAACTTGAGTCTTCTGCATCCTAGGCACCGTTCCTGCTCTTGAAGCTATCTTCCGCTCCCTGGGTACTAGTCTTTCTGCTGTATTTTGCTTCACTTTTAGTCACACCTGGTAGTGCTCAGGATCACTCCTGACTCTGCTCAGGGATTATTACTGATCCCTGTGTTCGGGGACTGTATGCAATTCCAGAGATTGAGCTGGGTCAGCAGCATGCAAAGCAAGTGCTCTAATCCCTATACTAACTCTCCGGACACCTTGGCATTAATTTTATATGAAAGTGGAGATATCATAGAATACTGAATATCAAAGTTCAGAAAGAAGCAATATTTTTGAGCTGTAGATCAAAAAATAAGAATTATTAAAATGTTTATTAAAGATGAAGGAAGAACTAAGAATGGATGGACTCCAAATAATATCTATGCAGAGAATTAGAGGACGTACGGGAACAAATTGGCAAAAAAAAAAAACAAAAAACTCCGATACTAGGGAAAAAACTGGTGGTTACAGGGTGCCACACCTGCTGATGCTCAGAGGTGACTCCTCGCTATACACTCATAAATTACCTGGCGACACTGGGGGATCATAGGGGAGGCCAGGGATTGAACCCGGTGATCATGTGTAAGGCAAGTGTCCTACCTGCTGTACTATCCCTCCCAGCCCTGAGTTTAAAAAATCTTAAAGAGAAAATGCTGAAGTAACCAGGAAAATGCCCAGATGTCTGTAGTCATAGAAAAGAGGTCACAAATTCCTAGTGCTCTTAGAGGAAAAGTCTCTGCTGTTAGTCTGCTGGGACAGGGCTATGCTTAGGCTGTGGAAAAGCAGAGTTGTTGTATGTAAGCTAATCCCAGAGAGACCTTCTCAATATCCAGAAATGTCCATCACTTTAAAACTCTCTCATGTTCAAACTAAGAAGATTCAATGTAGTTGAGGAATAGTATGGACACAGATATAAGCTGCAATCATTATCATTTATAGCAATGTTCTTGGCTTTTTTTTTTCCTTTATGGGTCACACCTGGCAATGCTCAGGGGTTACTCCTGGCTCTGCACTCAGGAATTACTCCTGGCAGTGCTCGGGGACCATATGGGATGCTGGGGATCGAACCTGGGCTGGCATGGGCCAGCTGTGTGCAAGGCAAATGCCCTACCCGCTGGACTATCACTCCGGCCCTATTTTGGTAACATTCTAATATATGTGTATTTATTTCATGCAACTAATCACAGCATGGATATTTGCAGATTTTAATTTTTGGTACTACTGCTGTAACCAGTAAAAATGTGTTAATAACACACAAGTCAAGTACTATAATTGTATTCAAGTTTCATTATATCGAGAGAGAGAGTACAAACAAGAGAATTGATGGCTTTTCTAAAGACTTATTTTGCAGCCTTCTGTAGCAATTCTTTGGTCCCTGTGGCTGTGAATGTTTATCTATATATTTATGTAATATGCAGTTCCACAGTATCGGAGCACCTGGAAAATCTAATTAGCCTGGTCTTGATTGACTGTGTGCAGGATAATGCCGTAGCCCTCGGTCTGTTCTTCATATCCTACAGTGTGCTTACTGATATGAAAACGAAGACGCAGTAAGAGTTTCCATGAGCAGCTGCCAAACTGGCTTCTTATGGTATCTTGTGCACACAGAGTAATTACCCATAAATAAGGCAGTCTCTCCACCAATCGGAGGCTGGTAAGTAGAAAGCATCCGAGGAGAAATCACAGCAGCAGCTTTTTCTATATTACCCAATTCCACCATTAGCTGCAGAGCATTTTTCAACTCTCACTGTGGACAGTTCAACAACAAGGTACACCATGTAGTTAGAGACTGCAAGTAAGAGCATCAGGAAGCCAACATTTGATGTTTTGTTTTCTTCTCATTTAGCAAAATGCTATCACTACCTTTGGCTCTGGCATTGAAAGTCCACAGAATTTGACTTGATCTAGTCTATGGATCAGTGTTCTCAATTGGGGCCAGTTGGTATTCTGTGTGACTCCAGGATATTCCCAGGGGCCACAGGTGAAAACCGTGTAAATGGGGGGGTCATGACATGAGAGAGCTGACCTGTAGGTCAGGGGGCCATGAGAAAGAAGCATGGTCAGAAGTGGGGCAAGGTGGGAAAAGCCTTGAGAAACACTGTCATAGAGTACATTTCTATAGCTATAGTGTATTTGTAGCATGGACAGTCAGCAGTTTAATTGAGCTAAGTAGTTTTTCAACTGCTGGTCTGAGGACTGGTAGCAGGTCCAGAGCAATGATTTCTTGATCTGTGATAGAAGTGCTCTAATAAAGATTAATATATAAAACTTCTGATGATAAAGAGTTATTTTCATTTCTACCCTAGTGTCCCATGAAATATAACTCCTATTTGCACTTCTCTGTAAATGTTGAATAGATGTGCTGAAAGCCCCTGGCCTCAGCTCCCTTTCAGTAAACTACCTTTAGGAGAGTTTGGGGAACTTGTTTGGGACATTGATTAATGAACCTGAGTAGAGGCAGGTTTGCCGTGAAGCCAGTGACTCTCAAATTTTCCAGCCTCACACAAGCATGAGCTTCTTCCAAGACCCCATATTCATAGTGCTGATGTTCTTTTTTTGTGTTTGTTGCCTTTTGTTTGTTGGTTTATTTGAAGGGGGTTGTTTTGGTGATTTGGGGGTCACACCCAGTATTCAGCGTTTTCTCCTGGCTCTGTGCTCTTAGATCACTCCAGGAAGGGCTTGGGGCACCACGTGGGTGCTGGGACCCTAACCTGGGTCAGCCACATGCAAGGTGAATACCCTGTCTGTCCTACTATCACCCTGGCCCATACGTTTGTTATCTTAGTGTGGGCCCCAAGAGTTGAAAAAGCTTTGAAGTCCTAAAATTCTATATGTGCCCCGGGCTTTGACTAAACATTACCCCTCTGGCTGTGCTCACTAGTTATTCCAGAGGATTCATTCTCTCTCATTACTTCAGCAACCCAAGTATCACCTCTACTCCAAGTTTGGATGCACAAGACTGTGACCTATCCCAGGTGTGTTACAAGTTAGGTGGGGCTATATTATTTTGTCACTGAGATATTAATCTAAGTCATTGAAAATGAAGACTTGCAGCTCCCCTTTTTCCTTTAACCCCTTTGTGCTGGCAGGCAAAAGGCATTCATGGGGGCAGCCACCTTGGATGCAGAGGGAAAGCCAAGTGTTGGTGATAATAAGCAACGGCAGACCACATCGCTCTGATTTGTTATGTGAGAGACATAATCTCATATTATTTACACTTCTACACTTCATGGACATTGTGATAGTGGCTTGGCTTATACACTTCACTGTCAATGGATCCAGTGGGTGGGAATTTATTTCAAGGTTATGTGAAATGGAGAGAACTGAGAAAGCAAAATTGAGTCAAAGTCTTTGAAGAGTGTTGAAAGAGGCAAGAAAGAGACATATATAATCATAAGTGGCCAGATTTGGGATCATAATAAAGAGTGGATTCAGGACTAGACAGACAGAACAGTGGATGATGGTCAGAGATGTTTCTGGTCCCCTACTGGGGCACCCTGGATGGGATGGAGCCCATCCAAACAGAGCCCCAGTAGCCTCAAACCGCCACACTCCACAACTGTCCTCATGTTTAAGGTTGGACTCCATTGCTCGGAACAGCTCCACCCAGAAATTAATCCGTTAAAAATCTCAGGTATACAGGTTTTGCGACAGAAATCTCTAGGCTTTCATAGAGTCAGAGGTGGGCCACCTTCCCCCATTTCCCTGTTCTTCCAGAAGGCCTGCAGTCACACCATTGAACCCCTTCAGGAATGTGCAAAATAATCTCATCCACTGGCCATGACACGACCAGAGACTCACATATAAATCTCAAAAGATATAAACAAGTGGCATAGATGCTCCCGGTTCCCAGGCCAGGCTGAGACCACTGGGGCACCCAAGAGGGAAGCGGTTGAGCTCCCTGCTCATCTAAACAGAGCTTCAACAGCCAAAAACCTTCACACTCCACAGTTGCCATGTTCAACGCAGTTGAAGATTTAACTCCAACTTTATCACTCAGTTAAAAACTTTGGAATTCCTGGAGCGTGCAGTCACATTCACAGCTGCGCAGCATCTCAAACTCTACAATACTTATATACTGAGTAACACACCACATTTAATGGAATTTAAAGCAGACAGCAACCAATAACAAAATATATACACACAATAACTAGCCTATAACAACATATCAGTAACTTCTTGTATAAGGTCTTAACGACTCCACGGTGAGACTCAACAATCTTCACTAATTTTTTTTTTTTTGCTTTTTTGGATCACACCCAGCAATGCTCAGGGGCTACTCCTGGCTTTTCACTCAGGAATCACTCCTGGCGGTGCTTGGGGGACCATATGGGATGCCGGGAATCGAACCCAGGCTGGCACAGGCCGGCCGCGTGCAAGGCAAATGCCCTACCAGCTGGGCTATCACTCCGGCCCATCACTAACTTTCTTCTTTATTTTTATTTATTTATTTAATTTCTGCTTTTTGGGTCACACCCGGCAATGCTCAGGGGTTACTCCTGGCAGTGCTGGGGGACCATATGGGATGCCGGGGATCGAACCCGGGCCGGCACAGGCCAGCTGTGTGCAAGCTATAGCCCTACCTGCTGGGCTATAGCTCCGGCCCTCATTAACTTTCTTCTAAGAAAACATTTCTTGATTATTTGTAGCAAATTATCTATAACAAGCAATATAAAATAACTTGTTGAAGGTCTGCTATAGGGACAGGCTTAAAAGATGGTTGGGAAAATTGGAAATAATGGTGGTGGGTAGTTGCAATGGTGGCAGAATTAGGGTTGAAATTTGAATGTCTAACAAATTATACTAACAACTTTGTTAAAAGAATTGAGTTCTTTTAACAAAGTCCAATAAGTAAAACTAAAAAAGATGGCCTAACTTGCACACAACAGCTCGGTAAAAAGGTTGTCACTTTAGCAACACCATTATGAGATGTTTGTTATAATAAGCCATGTAAAATAAATTAATTACTGCCTGTTAAGAGAGCAGGCTTGCGGGTGGGGGGGAAACTAGGAATTTTAGTGGCAGTAAGGGCAAATTGGTGGTGGGATTGGTGTTGGAATATTGAATACCTGAAACAACTGTATTATGAACAACTATAAATCATGGTGTTTAAAATAAAGTTTAAAATTTATAAAAAAAAACAGTGGATAAGGCATTTGCCTTATACACAGTTGATCCAAGTTTGGTCCTTGGTATCCCATATGTTCCTCTGTATGTGGCAAGGGGTGATCCTGGAGTTCAGAGCCAGGATTAAAGCCAGAGTACGGCTGGGTGTGACTAAAAATAACAGCGACAATAAAACAACACCCCCTACCTCCCAACCTCACCCCCCCTAACCCCCAACCCCCACCCCCCAAAAAAGCACAAGGACAAAACAGGGGCTTCAGAGTCAGGAGGTTGGCGAACACAGGAGATGGGATAGTAGAGGGAGCAAGTGAGATCAGCCCCAGAACTTTACCCCCAAGCCCGTAGTTTATTGCTGGGGCCTTGGTGTATTGAAATGGGTCACAGAGGAGTTGAAGAAAAGTTAAACCGTCAGACTGCGTCTCATTTGATCCTTACACCCAGCCTCTACTGATGGAAACAACGGTGAGTAACTGACTTAACTTTTCTCTAAGAGTGTCTGGGAGTCTTGCATTGTTCTTCCCACAGGTGTGCTCTACTCATGGGCGTGATCATCCTCATCATAATCTTACCCACCTGGGTCTGGAGTGCAAGAACTAGAAACAGAATCTGCAGTTGGCAGTGAAGGTAAAAACCAAAAGACAATAAGGAAGAGAGTAAAAGAGCAGTAAGACATAGCCACCAGGCAAGAGAAGCAGAGAGAGTTGGGACGAGCAGCAGGAGGATGGAGAACAGAGGCAGGAGCACGGTGACTGCTCTTAGACTCCAGACGTAGGGCTGGAAGTCAAGCCTGGCTGTGTCCTGCACTACGAGTTTCTCACGAGGTTGCCAGGCATTGTGACTCTGCGATGCCTAGCCCTCTTGGCTTTGTTGCGCCAGGTTCTGATAAACCCTTTTAACCGAGATAAACTGAGCAGGACTAAAGATACAAAGCTGAGATAGGCAGGAAAGGAAACTTCACTATCTCCTTCATTGTTTCTCTCTCTCTCTTTCTCTCTCTCTCTCTCTCTCTCTCTCTCTGGTGGATGTCTCCCAGGCAACAGCATTCCAGGGCCCCTGAGGCCACTCCTAGTGATTTGGGTGTCTGGACTGGACTTATGCTGGACTGCCCTGGCCTGGTGACACAGAGGTGCTCAGCAGTGCTGAGAATCACTAGTGCCACACTCTGTAGAGCTCACGTACAACAGCCAGTATTGAGGCTCCAACTCAGCCTCAAGCACACAAGCACGTGCTCCAGCCCTTCAGTCGTCTCCCGACTGTATGTTTCTATATCAATCTGGATTCACTATTTTCCTAATAAAGCTACCAAATAAAGAATAAAAGTGAAGTCTGAAGTGTTGGGGTGGGGAAGGGATTGTTGGGTGTGCTCAGGAGCTATTCCTGCATCTGAGTTCAGGACTGCCTCCCGCCCCCCACAGTGTTTGGGGACCGTATCTGGTGGCAGGGATCCAAGTGGGGTCAGCTGCATGCAAAGCAGTGCCCTAGCCTCTGGTCTTGCTCTCTGTCCTCCTTAACAGTTACTTGGTCCACAAAAGTACGAGGTGAAGTTTGGAAAAATCAGGAAACTCATAAAGTGTTCATGCAGGTTGTCTTTTTTTGTTGTTTTATTTTATTTGATTTTTTTTTGCTCTTTTGCATCTAATGTGTCCAGACAAAGCTCACAGCAGAACAATACTGTGTCATTGTTCATGTTCACAGCAGATACAAATTTGGAATCGCTTATGTGTATTTAGTCTCACTGCCGGAAGAGTTGTTAGAACATTACGTGCTATTCTGGTTCCCACCCGTGAATGCCAGTTGGAGGGAGGGAAGAGGTTTGACACTGTGTTCTGCAGATGTCTACTTTAAGGAACTAAATGCCCAAAAAAGAAAGATGACAACCTCAATACTCACACCTGGCAGCCGTCTACAAAGTGCACGACCATTTCACCTTATCTGATTTGTCCTCAGTTCTCCACAGATAAAAATAAATGTGTCCAAAAACCACCTTTCACTCTTAGAGATGAGGTCCTGCAGCATTCCCTTCTTATCACTCACTTTTCTTCAAGAGCCAGTCTCAGCTCCAGCTCAATCAGCTCCGCCATCTACCTGTCTGGGCGCTGGGGCTACACGACCCTGCACCACTACCTCGCATCTGACATCTGCTCTTCAGCTGGCCAAGTCTCAGCTCAAATCTGGGCTCTTGAGTAGGGGGTGAGGAGGCAGAGTCTGTCTGTCTGTCTGTCTGTCTGTCTGTCTGTCTGTCTGTCTGTCTTTCTCTCTGGCCACTAAATTATGCTGGCAGGTGCCACACATGGTTGCAAGCAAAGCTAACTAGCAGAGATATATATTTCCGTCCAGATCCTAAGTGCCGAGGAGAGAGGGTCATCATAGTCATCACTTGTGGACCCAATGTGTCCTACTATTTTTGTAAGTGGAGTTTGACTGGAATATACTTCTTTCCATTTTCCTTCATGGGTGGCTGTTTCTGTGTTTCAATGGCAGGGTTGGGAGTTGTCTGAAAAGCCTACATTATGTACTCCCTTCTTTTCAAACATGTTTGCTGATCCCAGACCTAGAGGAAAGGGAATGTGGCCAATCTAATATCTGATTTAATGGAAACACTCAGGGAATGCTTGCTAAAGAAGGGCCCAGGGGGAGAAAGAACTTGCACAGGGAGATAGAATGAATTGCCCTTAAATGACATTTCACAGAATGAGATGTGAGTAATCCAGTCAGAATATTCTCAGGACTGGAGCAATAGTAGGCAGAGCATTTGTCTCGCATGGGTCTGACCTAGCACCCCACCTGGTCCCCGAGCCTTGCCAGGAGTGTTCTCTGAGCACAGAGACAGGAGTAATCCCTGAGACTGCTGAGTGTGGCCCCAAACCCCAAAACAGTAGTAATAATAATGACAATAATATACTCAGGATTGTTATTATACAGTGAAAGGGGAATGGAGGGATTAGGATTAGGATTTTTACAAAGTACATAAGGTCATTCTAGTCTCCAGTTTCTTCAACTATGGGTTATAGTCTTATAAGGAGTCATAAAAGGTTTTAAAGGTTTTTTTTTTTTTTTTTTTTTGGGTCACACCCGGCAATGTTCAGGGGTTACTCCTGGGACTGCACTCAGGAATTACTCCTGGCGGTGCTCGGGGACCATATGGGATGCCAGGGATCGAACCCGGGCCGGCATGGGCCGGCCGCGTGCAAGGCAACGCCCTACCTGCTGGGCTATCGCTCCAGCCCATGTTTTAAAATATATGTCTTGGGACCAGAGTGATAGCACAGCGGGGTAGGGCATTTGCCTTATACACAGCCAACCTGGGTTCGATCCCTGGCATCCCATATGGTCCCCGAGCACTTCCAGGAGTAATTCCTGAGTGAAGATCCAGGAGTAACTCCTGAGCATCGCTGGGTGTGACCCAAAAAGCAAAAAAAATAAAATATATTTCTTTTTGATTTATGATCAGTAAATATTTGACTTGCTAACCTTATTCCTATATCTATATTCCCAGGGTCATGTTAAAATTTCTCAAATGAAAAAAGGTCATGAATGGAGAACTTTAAGAAGCCCTGTCAACCGTGACCAAGTGATGATTTAGTAGTCTAAAAAACTCTGGTATTAAATGCCACAACTTCCTGGCTTTGGAATGTGGACAGAGCCTGACTGTGTGGCCCTTCTGTTCCCTGTGGCACCAGTGAGGGTCATTCCATTGCATATGGCAGTTGGACATATTCTCTAGGTTCCTTTTATCTTTTCTGTTCTCTGTTGTGTTGGGAATGCTCACTCCTTGCAATCTAGGCATTCAATGTACACCTAGAAGGTCCTGGGGACCACTACAAATTCAGCTTTACACCTTGCTCTGTGCCTGGGCGGAACCTGCAAGGTTGGGATTATCTGCATTTGTCTGCCTGAAACCCATGACAGCCTCGCTCTAGTTCTTTTTATTTTATTATTTTTTAGAGGGGGAGCACTCCCGGTGGGGCTTGGGGGACCATATGGGGTGCCCGAGATTGAGCCCAGGTCCGTGGAGTGCAAGGCAAATGACCTGCCTGGTATACTATCTCCCCAGCCCCTCTAGTTCTTTTCAGACACGGGGCACAGGGCTTCTGAAGCAAAAGTTCTAGGAAATAACACAAAATTTGCCTCATCTTTCACCACTGAGCTACAGAAGTCACATAATAGCATTTCCACTCTATTTAATACTCTTGTCATCTGAGCCTGCCCAGATTTAAGACCTAGGGGTCAGAGACTCCTTACTTCCATGGGGAAGATTTAAAAAAACTTTAAAAAGTGGTTTGATGCATGATGTCAAACCAGCCCAGGGCTAGGGGAACAAGATGAAGTAGTTAGGAAGCAGTTAACCAACATTTACTAAAGACTTTTCATAGTTATTTCAACACATTTTCTAAGAAAATGTGTTAGTAACTCCATTTTGTAAGAAAAAAAGACACTGAGAGGCTGGAGACATAATACACAGGTCGGACACTTGCATATGACTGACCTGGACCTGATCTCTGGCACCCCTTACAGTCCTCTGAACACTACTAGGTGTGACCCTGAGCACCACTGGCTATGGCCCTCAAACAAAACTAAAACACATCAAGGGACAAGGAAGATATTGCAGCATTAGCATCTGAGGTTAAAACCTGGCCCTAAGTGCCCCTCAATACCACCAGATAGAGGAGCCCAGGAGGCTCCTCTAGCATGGTCTTGGGTCCCAGCACCACCGACACAAGGAAGTAAGACAATCAGGAGGTTGGGAGTTGAGGGAAGAGAGGTGGAAACCTGACCTGTAATGAACGAGTAGCTGGAGCTCAATGTGAGCAACTCTGCTGACAGCTAAAAACTTCAGGGTGTCTTAGTTGGGACTCCACTTCCTACAAACAGTATTGTGAGAGTTACATCCATGACCTCAACCTAAGAAGAAGCCAATTAACTGAAGTCTGATCTTCTGGAATATAGAGCCTAAACAACCTAGGAGAGGAAATACCAAACTAGAGTGAAATTTTCAACTCAGTGAACCTCAGATTTCTCAGAATAAAGTATTTTCTTAAAGCATAGTTGAAATTTCTTTAGCTACACTAAGGTTGGCAGTCCTCTTGGATTATTCTTGTTTTAGTTACCTTTAACAATGGAATCAAATCACTGAAGGTCTTTCTGAGGTCCATGTCCTGGAGAGTTTTGTCCATATTTACCTCAATATATTTTACAGATTCTGGTCTAGAGGTCTTTTATCCATTTCCAATTAACTTTTGTGAATGGTATAAGATGTAGCTCAAGTTTCAGTCTTTTGGATGTGGCTATCCAGTTTTCCCAGCATCATTTGCTAGAGACTATGCAAAACACAAGATTGTACAAAAACATGAGAGTCTGATAGAGAATTGTCTTCTTTTGGGCCATACCTTGCTCTGTTCAGGGATCATGCCTGCAAGTGCTCAGGGATCCTATGGGAATGATGCAGATTGAACCCAGGTCAGCTATGTGCAAAGCAACATAGCTTTGCCCTACCACTGTACTATTCCTCCATCCCTAAAGTGATTGCTTATATAGGGTCTCTCTCAGTAACAAGAGAAGTTTTCAGCCTCCCACCCTCACCCCAGGAACAGTAAATCTCTTACCAATGGCCAGTGATTTATCACTTATGCAATATAATGAAGGCTCTATAAAACCCCAAAAAATGGTGTTCAGAAAGATTCTGGTTGGGTGAATCCATCCACTTGCCAGAAAGCTGTGGCCACCAAGTTCCAAGGGATCTCATGCACTGAGACCCTTATGGAACTTGACCTTTGGATTTGTTCATCTGTTGCTCTTGTGATCCTTTAAAATAAGCTTATAAAGCAGAAAACAATGACAGCAAAACTCCAAAATAGAGTAAGTCCAGATCTAAATTTACCCTACTCTCACTTTGGGTTTTATAAATATCAGTGTGAATAATCACTATCAGAAAAATTTCTGTGATTTTGTTTTTGTTTTATTTTGGGTATTTTTTTATGCTTCTCCCAACTTGATGATCATGGGGGCCATTTGGCTTCCAGGGTTGAGCTCAGGATCTCACCCACATGAGACATGTGTTCTACCACAGAACCACATCTCCAGCCCCTGAATATAGATGTTAAACAAATTGATCGTACATCAAGTGTGTTTGTTTTAAATCACAACTCTTAACATTCAACATAGAATATTTTAGCTACTTTGAAACCTCAGAAAGTCACAGTAGTTTGGTAGTTACTGGGCTCTAGCTTCTCACAATTTATGTATACTGGCAGCATCACAGTAGTCTGTTATTGCAATCCTGTCATTTTCATGATGACAAACTTAAGCCTCAAGTTTTTACATAACAGAGGGATAAATCTTACTCTAGGCGAAGATTTCCTAAGGGCAAATTATAGGATTTTGACATGAGGACAATGGCAGACACCATACTATTATCAATAATTTGACATTAGAGCAAACCCATCTAATAGCAATCAGATACTAAAAGTCAATAAAAGCAAAAATCTCTAAGTGGAGGAGATTTCTTAGCAATGTGCACATAGTTTCATATTTTACAGAATATACCTGCTATCTCTTTGTTTATTATAATTGAACCCCCCACACCATGAGGGCCGCCATTTTCAACATCCAGACTCCACAGCTCGTTAGAGCTCCACCCAGAGAGAAAGCCAATTTCTCCCCATTGCGGTTCATCAGTAAATGCACGAGATGAGCGTCTACTACTGAGAGTATACCACCCGCACAGCAGAGCCTGGCAAGCTACCTGTGTCATATTTGATATGCCAAAAACGAGTAACAATTATAGACCTTATTCCCATGACCGGAAGGGACGGTTTGAGGCTCTTCATTTTCCTGGAGTGAGCAGATGCCCTTGGGCTACACTAGCACATGACAGGACATATGAAGATGCTACTGGTGCCTGCTTGAGCAAATCGATGAACAACAGGAAGACAAGTGATACAAGTGAAATGAACATTAAAATAATCTTTTAAAATAATTAGCATTTTTTGGACAGGAACAACAGTACAGCCAGCAGGGCGCCTGCCTTGCATGTGACCAACCCAGGTTCTATCCCTCAGCACCCCATAAAGTTCCCTGAGCCCTGGCAGGTGTCATCCTTGAGTGAAGACCAGATGTAAGCCCTGAGCACCACTAAGTATGACCCCAAAACCAAAGTAAATAAATAAAATAACCATCCTTCAAAAACCAGGACTATGTGGTCAGCTCAGAATATTCCAGTGGTCATAGGTGAAGATCACATAAATGGGTGGATGCAGCTCAAGATTACCCAACCTGCAAGGTGGGGATCATAGGCTTGAAGTGGCCCCGGTCGGTTGTTGCAGGACTCCTAAGGGCCGCTGCGTCTGCTCTGAATTGCCGCCTGCAAATCACTTCAAAGATAAGGGGGTAGTCTAAATGTGGCAGTTTATCTGACCATGTATGCTGTACTAGCTGGTATAAATAGTCTCCCCATGCTACCACAATCATCGTGGGACTAGCTAGATCTTACCAGCATATTAGCCTGGCCACGCAGGACCCCTGGGTAATTAGACCAGAGAGAAATGCTGTTTGCTTCCAAGCAAACAAGCATGGCTCCCTGATATACTCAAAGGCAACTAAAATATAAAACTACAATGAAGTAGAAGAGACTTGTGAAGGCTTGGAGAAATATTTAACTGGCATTAGTATTAGTCTTTGGTACAGAGACATGCCATCTCAGAAACCCCCTTCTCTACCCTATAAAGGCATTTCCAGGCAGATCTTGGCTCAAAACATTAGCATACTAAAGGGCCTAGGTGAGGTGCAGGGAGGGATTACCTAAGGGCATTTGACCCTCCCTGCTTTCCATAACAGTGGGAGGAAGGTCTGAGTTGCAAGGGTAAAAACTAGCCTGTTTCCTCTCTCCCGTGCTTCTTTGTGGGCTCTCTCTTTGTGAGCGCTCACCCTTCTTGGAAGTCTTGTCTTCTCCTTTTACAGGGCCTTTACACGTGGTGGCTGCCATCTTGGCCTACATGTGGCTGGGGTTCTAGCCTGGAATCCTAAGCACCGGGCTTTTCCTTTTGCTGATTTGTATGCCTGAACCTGTGATAAGTAAAGCCTTTTAAAACTGCTTTGGATTCCTGAGTTTTCATCCATTCCTCGCCGGCTTCGGAGGTAGAAGGGAACTCTCTTCCTGGCACTGTTAGGGACCAGCGGAGCGCCCCGACAGTCGGTAACAGGTCGGGAAACACTGATCTTAAGCCTCAAATATCCCCAGGGCCAGGGTTTGATACTCAGTGCTCAAGGCACCTTTGTCATGGCCACAGCCTGGCCTTACCTTTCCATTTCCCTGCGTTTCTTTCCTGCCTGCTTTTTGTTGCCGTTATGGTTGTTTTGCTTTTTATTATATTCTTTTCCTGGTGCTGATTCTTTGTACAACATAGGGATGTTTCCCTTCACTTTCATTCCCTTCTTGTGTTGGCTGGAGCGGCCTTCTTCACCCTGATCTGATCCTCCTTCTCCAGAGAGTTGCCCTTTACCTTAGAGGCACACCACGGCAAGTTTCTTTTTCAATATGAGAGAAATGTTGCTATGGAGACATAAAGGTCACCTGAACTAGTGACCAAGTTCACCTCTCACCTCCCTGTACACAGAGACTCCTGTCATCTTTTCTGGGTTCCTGAAGTCACCACTTTGTCAACTCTGGTTCCTGAAAAAAAGATAGTGCCATTGTAGGCAATCCTACCTAAAAAAAATAGACCCCTACTGCTTTTGCTGCTGTTTACTGAGATTGGTGGTTTAACAAAACCACCTTCTTTCTGCAATTGTGAAGTAAATATAACAAAATTCACTGTTAAAAAGGTTCCGTGGGGCTGGAGAGATAGTATGGCATCATTGCTTTGCATGTGTCTATGTGGGTTAGAGCCTTGGCTCCATAAGGTTCCCTAAGCACCAACAGGAGTGATCCCTGAGCAGAGTCAGGAGTGAGCACTGAGTACAATGTGTGCCAAGTTTTTAAGTATGCAGTTTATTGGTGTTAAGTGTGTTTGCCTTGCTGTACAACCAATCTCCACTGCTCTTTTCATCTTACAAAATGGAAACTCCATATTCATGAAATAGCTCCCTGTTGACCCTCACCTGCAGTTCTGAGAAACCGCAATTCTGCTTCCTGTCTCTGTGACTATCACTCTAGATACATATATAATTAAAAGTGTGGTCATACATTTTTTTTTGTCTTTTTTATAACTATCCCTCCTACTGTTTTTAAAGGTAAGAATCCATGTCCATGTTCCTTTTCATTATAAATCAAAAATAGTGAAACGTCTTTGGACGTTACTGTAGTTACTGAAGTGCCTAGGCTTTGCTCTTTTACTCAGACTACTCCCAGAGATACTCAGCTCAATGCACAGTTCTGGTGGTTCAAAGATTGGCTGGTAATGGGGGGGCTGTTAGAGCCGGGAGGTTCTGGGGACCACCAGGGCAGGGGACCACACAATTCAAGGGATCTATCTTGTGGCCTAGCACATGTAAAACATGCAAACATAGTCTCCATTCTTTGGAGTTAGGTCCTCAGCCTCCAAACAGAAACAGCAATAAAGATAGCCAATGACAGAGGCGCCCAGTAGGGATGGCGGGTTCTAGCCCTGGCTTGCCACCCCAGCAGAGCCTTGCAACAAGCCAGACGACCGCCCACTCCATGAGGGCCTCCATTCTCCACATCTGGACTTCCCTCTCGTCAGAACTCTACCCAGCAGACCAGCCTATCACAGCCCAGCTCGTGCAGCACGCTTGCGGCCCTGTGGTTCATCAATAAATGCTGGACTTAGAGATGACTACAAGAGTATGCTACCTGCATGGCAGAGCCTGGCAAGCTACCCGTGTTGTATTTGATATATGCCAAATCCCAGTAACAATTATAGACCTCATTCTGGAATGGACTGAGGCTCTTTATGTTCCTGGAGCAAGCAGGTGCCCTTGGGCTCTACTAGCATGAGACAGGACATATGGAGATGTTACTGGGGCCCGCACAAGCAAATCGATGATGAACGGGAAGACAGTGATTCTATTGTTCTTACAGAGATATTATTGGCATACAATTTTAGTAGTGTCAGGTATATTATGATAATTTTATTTTGTTTTTTTTATTAAAACATCATGATTTACAAATTTCCTCACAGTACATTTGTCACAAGAATTCATTGTTCAACACCAGTCCCACCGCCAGTGTGCTCCAAAAGCCACGACCACCCACCCACTCTCCATCACTAACCAGCTCCCCCAGTCAGCTGCAACCTCATGGATCACTGCAGTGTGTGTGTGTGTGTGTGTGTGTGTGTGTGTGTGTGTGTGTGTGTGTGTGTGTGTAAGGTCCTGGCAAAGACTTGAAAGAGCTGTAGCTGCTGTGCATCTGGTCATTCTCTCCAGAGTTACTGATCAGTCCTGGAGCATGGTTGGTTGTAAATGGCATCTGCGGAGTTCATAGTCATGCACACTGGGTCATTGGAGGTGGGGGGATGAGGGACAGGCCTCAATCTCCACTTCAAGCCCAGCTGGCACGCCCACAGCAACCCTAGAAGTGGTGATGAACTGGCCAGGGACGGAGCCAGTTTCCTCCTCTCATTGCTTCACGGGCAGCTCTCCGCAGGAAGGAGCTGTAGCAGTTGTGCCTCTGCTCATTCTCTGGGGAGTTACTGATCAGTCCTGGTGCACAGCCGGTTGTAAATCTAATTTGATATTTGTATAGGACCCTCTTATTTGGGCTCTCATCCATATATTTTATACCTCAGATTAGCTTTGGACAATCACAGGCCTTGGGGACAGCACTTGAGGGATATGTGGAAATAATTTTCCCATTCTGGATATCCATACATGGATACTGCTGCTTTGGACGTCCTGGTTCCCTTGAAGCTAACCCATCAGGAAGCTGAACTGTGAACACCATTCCTTATGGTTTCCTGACTGAAAGAAATTAAATCAGACCTGAAAGAAATCACTACTCTCATTTTCGAATTTGAGACAAGGACTTCTGAGGATGAAAATTGCACCCTTTCCCAGAAAAATACACAGGCATACTTACCTTTCCACATTAGCTAAAAAGAAGCTAATGCATTCCAGAACATTTAACAAGAAGATTCTGAGATAGGGATTTGGGTTCAAGGAGTCTGTTTCAGAGACATTCCCAGGGAACATGGTAGGCAGTAAAATGGGGATGGGAAGAACCGCGATGAAGAATCATTAATTAGCAGGTACTACTGTGAGTATCAGAGGCTTCATTTTGTTAGAGGTTCTCTGAATCAACAGGCAGAACATAGAAACACAGTGTGAACTCTCCAGCTATCCCAAAATGCCTTTAGAAAAATATGCTCCTAGAGCCACAGAAAATTCAGGAAAACAAACAGGTATTTGAGAAGAATGTTTCCAGGAGTGTGGGAATTATTTATCTAAACTAGAAGTATCCTGGGACTGGAGAGATAGTAGAATGGGAGGTGTGCTGGCCTTTCACACAGCCGACCTGGGTTAGATTCTTGGCACTCTACGTGATGCCTCAAGCTCACTAGGGGTAACTCCTGAGTATCTCTGGGTGTGTCTCCCCAAAATGAGCCCTGATGATGAAATAAATTTGAAATATCTTTTGCCAGGACCAAAGAATGTTGCTGGGGCTTTAACCGTAGCATAGATCCTGTGACATTCATTCATACACACTGAACAAGAGCCTTCGGAAGTGTTTTAACAATATCTCTTCTGTCCAAAGGTCTGTTTAAGCTATGGACAGATTTACTCACAGGTTTCACATTTTAGCAGGTCTTCAAGCAAGGCCTCTCTGAATACAGCCTGTAATAGACATCCATGCTGAGTTGGCACCCGTTTGTACAGATTAAACTTTAAAGAACCACAACAGTGCATGGGATATAGCTATCATTATTCATCCCAGAGCTTATCCCAACAGGTCCTAGCAGCAAGGCCTTAAGAGTAAAGTACATGGTGGATATCTACGAAACATTAAATGGAAATGACCTCACCACCACCTCAAATTGTATCCTCTATTACCCGTTATCAGAGCCATTGAAATCTCCACAGAAAGTGATCGATTTTATTAAGCAATTAAACAACTGCAACATGATACATTAATGATAAAATACAGTCTGAAGAAACCCAAGCACAAGCATCTGGGCTTTGTAGTGGAAACTTTCCTAATTGTTACATTGTAGGGGGTCGAGCAAATTAGTGAACTGGGTTGGGTTTTGTTAGGTGTTTAATTGAGCCCCCAACAAAGTTATTTAACTATTCTATTGCTCCAGTGCCTCTAATGTTCCTGTATCTCTAATGTGACCTTGTTTGGATATTGTCTTTGCCTGGGTTCAAGCTGAGATCATGAGGGTGGACCTAATCCAATACAACTGCTTCCATACAAAAATGAGAACTTTATACACAGTGATGATACACACATACCAAGGGAAAACAATGTGAAGATATTAGTAGATGAAAAATGCCATCTAGAAGTCAAGGAATACTGGGAACATTTTTTTTTCCATGGCCCTCATAAGCAACCCAGCCTGCTAACACATTATCTTGGACTTTTTGTTTTAAGTCAATATATTTTGTCAATTAAGTCACACAGATGGTAGTTTTAAAACAGCAGCACATGCACACTAACAGAAGTTTTAAGTAAGAAACAAATTGAAGCCTAGACCTGATGGATCAGCGAAAAGGGCTAAACAAGATAGGCGAGTTAACATAGAGAACACCACAGGAAATGGCATTGGGAATCCCAACCACCCCACCTATGTCTCTGAATCACCTGCGATTGGGAACAAAGCGTTGTATGTCCACGTCTATTTTTTAATGATACAGTCTTGCTCTTTGCTGTAACCTGGTGAGAACTATAGGCTATCATGCTAAATGAAATAAATCAAAAGGAGAATGTTGAGCGCCTGATGATCCACACTTTTCATACATTGTATAAAAAGATACAAATCCAGGGAAGAGGCAGAGTCTAATAGAAGCAAGCCTTTAGACTCGTGACATAGTTTAGGTGACCTAAAGGGCAGAAGTGGAAGGGTAGGGTTCCGTGAACAGGGGTGGAGAGACACTGGCACTTTGGGGGGTGCGTGTTCTGTAATAACACTGTACCTCTAACATAAAAACAGTTACCTCGCTTCACTAAAAATATATGAGAGCATAAAGAAAGTGGAGCCTATGCATAGAGTTGGAGGGCCTGCTATCAATCGGGAGACTTTCTTCCCTTTTCCTAGGAATATCCCAACCTTCCTCCATCATGCTGAGAAATTTACACCTTGAAAACTTCTATGCCTACTCTCACCCTTTTCCTTGCTATAGAAGCCCCCCTACATACCTTAAAGCCGGAATTACATCCCAAAGTATTTGTTCTTTTGCCTTATAAATGCCTTCTCCATCGTCTCTTCACTAAACCATCACCTCTTTAAGCACAAGGACAAGGAAGCTGTAATATTGTAGGCCCGGAATCATGTACTATTTCCCCAAGGCTACAGTTACTCCAGAAAATACGTAAACAGCCTTAAGCTGCTGAACTATTTTTTCCTTCTCAATTTCTTTATTCATTTGGTTGCATAAGATACACATTCTGATATCAACAGTTCTTGTCACTAACAAAAGCAACAAAAATGAAGCAATAACAAGAGGTGCTTCACATGCACGCAGTCATGATGTAAGGAAGGGAAATCTTGCCCTGTATAACACATAAAAGGAAAATGTGAGTAAGCCTACAATTCAGAGTATACTTAAATGTGTGTGCAAAGACAACGCATTCATAAAACAGTTCACTTCGTGTTCTTGTTAACTGCGTATAGTTTCTTAATTATTCACTTGTAAAGTAAGAATGAATATTAAGAGACAATATTTCAAGGCCAAAAAATATAGTAAGGAGAGTTCAGACACTTGTCCTGCATACTGGTGACACTCACACGCCACTGGGTCTGGCTCCCCAAACCAAAGCAGGGTGGAATATTTTCTCTACTTGCAAAGAAGACTAGGTCTCAAATAGCAAAGGACGGAAAACAACTATCACTTAGAGTAATGTACACAGACATAAAAATGTCAAGTTAAGCCATATTCTTTCTATTTAGATTGCAAAAAAAGCCTAAAAAAGTGTAATAGCTCATGTGACAGATTACCAAACCAGCTAGACATAGGGGCTGGAGTGATAGTACAGCAGGGAGGGGGTTTGCCTTGCATGGGGCTGACTCAGGTTCAATCCCCATATCCTATATGGTCCCTCAAGTACCCCAGGAGTAATTCCTGAGTGCAGAGCCAGGAGTAACCCCTGAACATCTCTAGGTGTGACCCAAAAAGCAAAACAAGAAAAGAGAGAGAGGGAGAGAGAAAAGAGATAAAAGAACCTGCCAGTTAGGCAGGCTATGGGAGGGGGAGAGAATTGGGGACATTGGTGGTGGGAAATGGGCACTGGTGGAGGGTGGGGTGCTGGAACACTATGTGACCGAAACCTCTAAACATGAACAACGTTGTAATTGTATATCTCACGGTGGTATAATAAAATGTTTAATAAAAAAATAGAAAAAAAAAAGCAAAACAAAAAAATCAACTGTACATCTATTATAAATTACCAAATTCTGCTCCCCAAACAATTTTGTTTTTTGCTTTTTGGGTCACATCTGGCAATGTTCAGGGTTACTCCTGGCTCTGCACTCAGAAATTAGGGACCGGAGACATAGTCCAGCGGGTAGGGTGTTTGCCTTGCATGCAGCCAACCCGTGTTCAATCCCTGGCGTGCCATATGTTCCCCTAAGCACCACCAGGAGTAATTCCTGAGTGCAGAGTCAGGAGTAACCCCTGAGCATTGCTGGGTGTGACCCAAAAAGGAAAAAAAAAGAAATTACTCCTAGCAGTGCCTGGGAGACCATATGGGATGCCAGGGATCAAACCCTGGGTCAGCAGCGTGGAAGGCAAATGCCCTACCCACTGAGCTGTTGCTCTGCCCCCCAAACAATTTTAGTATACAACTGATTCTGTAGATCATTCATAAAAACAGCAATATTTCAGCCATATTTCCTAATTCAGTGTATTCTTCCCATGCAATTATGCGTTCCACCAGGAATGTGAATAATTTCTTGTCCAAAGGAAGCAGTTGTATTTGCTGGGCTCTGTAAGCTTATCTCCTGCACACAACCTTGCAATTCCTCCCCAAAGTAACATATTCACAAAGTCAAAGATCACTGATAAATTTAGGGATCCCATACTAGCCACAGGCAAATGGTGCAGCAATAATTGACTGTTTCAAGGCATAAATTCCTCTATTATGAAGAATAGATATTTTACTGAGCTGTCTACATGGATTTAATCCCTGACACAAATCCTATATGGTTCCCTGAGCCTGCCAGGACTGATCCCTGAGCACAGAGCTAGAAGGAAGCTCTGAACACTGCTGAGCGTGGTCCAAAAACACAAAAAGAAGAGATTGTAGAATGTTATTTCCCTTCGCAGATACTTGCCAGAAGCTTCACATATGTCTGATTTCATCTATACCAGCCAGAATTCAGGTGAGAGCCACGTCATTGTGAGTGTTATGGTAGAGGGATTTATTATGGAAAAAATAGACCTTCTACTCTGGGAGGGGCTGTGGGAAGTTAGGGTGCTAAAGAAGTAATAGTTGTCTGCTTAGTTTGAAGAGCCCAGCACATCCGGTGGCGGCAGCGGTACCAAAAGGGGAAGTTCATGGGTGGTCTTCTGGAAGTTTCGGTCACCTCTAGGGTCCCTCAGTCAAGCATCAGGGGTCCTGGAGGCTGGTCAGTGAGTGTTACTGCTGAGTAAGGCCAGAAGATGAGAATAGCTGAACATGCAATGAAAGACAAGTTAACCGGATGTGCTAGACAGCTCAGCAACACAGTCACCAAAGTAAGCAATGAAACGCCTCAAGAATAAAAACCACTGAATAATGATCAGAATAATGACCTCCTCCCTTTCATGTAAGTTCTTTTGGACAACTATAACTAAGAACCACACACAAAATGTAATTTTAGGAAAGGCAGTTCCAAAAAGTTATTTACATATATATGTATGTATGTATGTATGTAAACATATATATGTATATATATATATGCATATACACACATCTTTTTTTTTTTTTTGCTTTTTTGGGTCACGCCCAGCAGTGTTCAGGGTTACTCCTGGCTCTTCACTCAGGAATTACTCCTGGCAGTGCTCGGGGGACCATACGGGATGCCGGGATCGAACCGGGTTGGCCGCTTGCAAGGCAAACGCCCTACCCACTGTACTATCTCTCTGGCCCCACATCTTTTTAAATTCTTTAATTTTCTAATAAAGACAATAGTAAAATGATCCTTTCATAGAGTATAATCCAGTGATCTCATAAAGCAGAAATGGACTGAAAATGATTACTCTCTCCTTCAGAAAGTTACACAGAAATTCATGTGTTACTTTAGTTCTTCTTGGATTATGTTCAATTTCTAGCTGAACTACACTCAGTTTGATTGTCTTTAAGTCAAACTCCAAAATAAAAAGGTTAACCACTATTAACACATGTTATTCTCAATAGATTAATTGGAGAGGGAAATGTTTCAGTTAATATATATTATAAATATATTCATATCACATAAGGATGAAATATTCATAAATATACAATCCTCATTTGGCCCTGGACACATGGTATTTTTAGGTTTATTTTTTATCTTATTCCATATTCTCTATGCCTTCAGCAAGCAGCTGATAATAATCAACCATGATAAGGTGAACCCAGCTTCCATTCCAGAAAGGTCGGGGTCATTAGCAATCCTGGTTGATTGGGGATTACTGTAGTTTACCATTAACTTTTATCGCAACTCAGGATGACTTAGAGGCAGTCTAAGTCTCTGACATTCCATACATACCCGGTCTTGCCTAAGTTCCTCCATGATGATAGAATCAACCCCTTGGCCAATAAATACAGAAGTCCTCAGTTGTAATTCACATTTGCTACTTTGTGATTTGACACAGCTCTAGTGTGACCCAAACTGCATATCAGATTCCAACTAAAATCCACTGTTGTGTCTTCTACTGGAAGCATTTCTCCCTTAGGATTTCCCAATCAAGGGCAAAGGTATAGGAACAGAAGGACTAAAGAATCATTAAGGATAACAGCCATGTCCTTTACACACCTTGAATCCAGGGTACAAAATCCTGATTGTGGGAGAAACAGCCATACATTGGTTGATAATACAGACATATATTGCATCCTGGTGGATATTACTGCAACCTAAAAAGGTGTACATAACTTATACTGTAACAGATCTCTCTCTCTCTCTCTCTCTCTCTCTCTCTCTCTCTCTCTCTCCTTTCACACACACACATTTTGTGGGCTTAATTGACAATCATAAAATGTTTGCATTTAAGGTACAAAACTTGCTGATTTGATTTGTGCTTCTACTTTTAATGTACAGCTTCTTCCAACACTTTATTTTGGAGCACATCTGGAGGTGATAAACACTACAACTCTGTTTACCCAAATAGGCTTCTATTTCCCTATAATATTTAAATTATCATTTTGCCATGTAAAGCTTTAAAAAATTATGTATTTATTTGCTGAAAGTAATTTTGCTTCTATGACTAGTTTCTTCCTTGGGTTTGGGAACATTTCAACTCTTATTTCAGTTTCTGCTGTAGAAGAATTTTCTGTTTGGCTTACTGTCAGTTCTAGAAAACCATTATATAATTCTACTTTTTTCTGAGAATTTAATCTAAACCCACAGTAGATTATATAAACTAGCCAAAACATTTAGCTCTTGTCTATGAAAATGTTGGTTTATTATATGAATTACGTGTTTTGACTGATGGCTGACAGCATGAATGATTCCTAAGATAAAAAGAACTAAAGAAATTCTTAAACATGAAGATAATTACTTCTGAGTATGTTTTACAATAAGATCTACCCTCACAAATTTATATGATTAATTAGATACCAGTTCCTATTTTCACAGCTCCCAACTTGATTTCTTTTCTAATAGTATAGTAGTTCTTGTGTTTTCCCCCCACAGACACTAGTTTTCAGTTTTCTGAACCAAAATTTTCTGATATCAACATAACATTTTGCACCCCCAATTTACAGACATTTTTAATTAATGAATATTTATTTTCTCAATCCAAAAGCTTTCCAGAGCTTTTATAATATTTGTGCACCAGAAATCCTTATTGGCTACTGCTTTAAAATGGATGAATTAGTAGGAAGTTTATAGAAACAGAAAAACTCAAAAACGATTTACAGAGTGTATATTTGCTACCCTTATCTCTGAGATACAAAGGCATGCATATGAGCTCTTTATGTAGCTTAGATAGCAACCTCTTATCAATGCATGTTTTGCAAATATCTTTCTCCTATCAGTAAACTATCTTCATATTCTCTCTATGCTCTCTTGCTATAAAAAGTCTTTAAGCTTAATGCAGTCCCGATTGATTAGCTTTACTTTGATTTCCCTCACTATGGGATCAAGTTCCCAAAACTTGCCTGATAGTAATGTTATGGTCTATTTCACCAAACCTGTCTTCTATGTAATTCACGGTTTGGATCTTACCTAAAATTCCTTAATACATTTCAAAATTCATTTTGCATATAGGATTAGTTTTCCCAGCTCTATTTGTAAAACGTTTTATTAAAACTTTTTCATGATATTAGATCTAGTGTCACAAATAAGATTTTTTTTTGTTTTGCTTTTTGGGTCACACCCAGCAATGCTCTGGGGCTACTCCTGGCTCTGCACTCAGGAATTACTCCTGGCAGTGTTCGTGGGACCATATAGGATGCCGGGATCAAACCAGGGTCTGTCCGTATGCAAGGCAAACACTGTACCCACTGAACTATAGCTCCAGCCTACAAATTAGATTCTAATACATGTATGTGGATTTATTTCTGGGTTTTTGGTTCTATTCTACTGATCTATGTGATTTTTATTTCAGCACAATCCAGTTCCAATTACTGTTCATTGCAGTATTGATTTCTATTTCATACTGTAATTCTTAATTTTTTTCTCTTATTATTTACTCAAAGAGCTTCATTTGTTCTTGTTTCTTTAGGTTTAATGTTAGATTGCTGATGTGAGATTTCTCTTGTTTTGTGATATAGACTATATTGCTGTGAAATTTCCCTCTCAGTTCTTCTTTTGTGTCCAATAGGTTCTGAGAGCCTGTGTCTTCATTTTCATTTTACTGGTCTTTGTGACAGCTTTCTACTATCTACTATCTTTCTTTTAGCTTACTTATCTAAGTAATTTTCAGTTTCCCCCATTCTGCTGTTGAGACCCTTCATTGCAGTTTTATTTTTAGTTTTGGGGCTATACCAAATCATGCTCAAGGCTTACTCCTGGCTCTAAGCTCAGGGATCACTCCTGGCAGTGCTGAGGGGACCATTTGGAGTGCTAGGAATCAAATCTGGGTCAGCTGCATGCAAGGCAATTGTACTGTCCTTCCCCATTGTACTATGTTCTCGTCTCTATTGTGTTTCAATGTTAACTATAATATTCTTTAGCTCTGTGATTTCCATTTAGACCTTTCTCACATTCTTTAGAGTTTTCATTTTGTTCATCTATTATTCTCTCCATAATAGTGGGCTTCATTATGATTATTGCTCTAGAGTTCTCTTCAGATAGCTCATTTAGTTATTTTATATTTAAAAAAAATCTTCCCAAAGTTTTTACTTTGTCAGTCTTTTGGGTCTTCTCACTACATTTAGTGTTCTGTACTGATTTTCCACAAGTTATGCTAAATAGCTTTTATTCACAAACCGGACAAAACAGTCTTGAGTTCAAAGGGGAGGGTGTTAGCCTTGGATTCTTGGTCTTTCTCTTGTTTTGACTCCAGCTTTGTCACCACACAAGATGAGTGAAGTTCTGAGTGGTGGCTCAAGAATGCAGGCTGGGGAAAAACTACAGGTTCAGGGATTGCTATTTCTACACGTCAATGACACAAGTTTCCTGGACCATTGCTTGAGCTCTACAGTCATTGCTGTTTATTTTGCTGGTCATATTTTCACAGGACCCTCAGGCTGCACGGAGTCAGTAGAAGCCTGGATCTGACCTCAGCAGTATTTGAAAGCCAAGTTATTCAGCCGAGGCCCAGACAAGAGGCAGAGGCTGAGGTTGCCAGCAGCATGATTTTTATCCACGAGTCTACTGAGCCGTGATGGGGAGGGTGTGGTGTTTTGCTGCGTGTGCACTGCCAGCTTCCAGCTTGCTCCACAGCTTCCGATATAACCACAACTGAGCAGAGCCCAAAGACACTGGGCAAGAGGGGCAGTTATTTCCAGAATCTGCGAGCTGCTCCCCTCTGGTTCCATGCTGGAGCTATGGCAAGGTGGGCCTGGTAAATGAATAGGGATAAGATTGGCGGGGCCAGAGAGATAGTCCAGTTGGTAGGACGTTTGCCTTGCACGCACCGACCCAGGTTGGATTACCGGCATCCTATATGGTCCCCTGAGCAGCACCAGGAGTAATTTCTGAATGCAAAGCCAGGACTAAACCCTGAGCATTGCCTGGTGTGACCCAAAAAAAAAAAAAACATTGGGAGAGTCTGATGACTGGAATCTGGGATCCAATGGACTTGCAGTGAGTTAGATGTAACAGATGTGGAAAAGTTCCCATAGGACTGTGACCTTGCAGCGGAGAGACTGTTATGGGGACATGGCAGAGTGCGTGTCTGTGCTTGGGAAAGTCTATGAGCTATTCAGTGTTGTAAAAGCAAGGTTTGCTTAACAACAGATATGTAGATGCAAGTTAGCAGAGACTTCACCCATGTCTGCCCGAGGTGGGATCGCTTCAGATTTGTGTCTCTGTCCCTAGCTAAGTTTCTGTCCCGGGGTGAGTGGAGGGAAATGTTCTCAAGGATTAGTAGTATGGATTGATAGAGGATGAGTTTCTATTTGGTTCTTGTTCATTTTGTTATCAAGAAGATTTTGAAGGTTGCTAAGATGGCTCCCACCAGAGTCCATGACCCCAGTGTACTCCCCAAATGTACTTGTCTCCCAGGAAAATGCTGTATCCCAGTTCCTTCCATTCTGGGTCAAATGAGCTGTTACTGCTTTGGGCCTCAGAGCAAACAAAACTACCCTGCCTTTATGAAGGACAATCTTAGTCTCTACTTATACCTTGAACTTTCTGTCTTCCCTCCCTCTGGTCTCAATATAGTTTCTAGGGATTTATCTCCTCCAGGATGGTGGGGGCAGGTGTCAGGCATACTCCTCCCCAAGAACAAAATCTTTATTTTTGTGATCTCTTCCTGATTGTGCCCTAGGGGGGTTACTTTCCTGAGAAAGTCATTTCTCTTTCTTCTCTGGTTCCTG
Organism: Cryptotis parvus; assembly: GCA_021461705.1. NCBI lineage: Eukaryota > Metazoa > Chordata > Mammalia > Eulipotyphla > Soricidae > Cryptotis > Cryptotis parvus. The sequence goes on along the minus strand of JAJIBD010023210.1, from coordinate 17,734 downwards.
CCTCTCTATCCCTTCCTGCCAGAAGACCTATTTGTCCAGTATCAGGTCAACTTTTATGTAGACTGGTTCCTTAATGTTTATTTTGCTGTTCATATTTTCTTATATTATACCACCTTGGACCACTATCCCCTCCCTCTTTTCAAGGTACTTTTCAACTCAAATTCCATTCATCTATTTCTACCTAATTTCTTTGTTAAAGTTATTCTCTGAGGGAATTAGACATGGCAATGTTTCTTAGCACTGACAAGGGTGCTAGGTGTCATCAGCCATGAAAAATGGAGGGAACATTATCCCAGGAGAAAAATTTCCAAAATTTGTTTTCACAAGCATTATTATATTGCAAGCAGATAGATGATTGATAGTTTCAGTGTTCTAAATATGCACACTGACCAATTTCAAATATCTGAGTCAAAAGAGAACTAGACGAGCCTTCAAATATTATCATTCAACAATAAGTTATTTAGTTGACTTTTAAGAATACAAAACTGTACATGCTGCTCAGAAATTCTTTTTATCTCGCATCCACTTTTAACACACACTGCTGCAGCAACTCCCACAAGGTCTTTTCTCAACCCGCCTCAAATTCCACAAAAAATCCTAACTCGAGTTCTTATTCTTTTCTCCTTCCATCTGCCTTATCCATTTTTTCAGCATGAAAAGGTGCAGCATAATGGACCATCTGGCAAGTTGGGACCTACCCTAGTGGGTAGAGGAGAAGCAAATCAGGTAGAACCAGATCCCCTTTATTTTAAGAAATTAGACATCCTTGATCATTTTCTTCTACTGAGACCCATGCATACAGATATCTAAAAAGCACTACACATATTGATAGCAACAGCCTGTCAAGTTTCTTGTTTCACTTAAATTATATAATTGCAGCTTCTTTATAACTAAAAGCAATGAAAACATTTATTTTTCCTAGTAAGATATTGAGGATCAAAGGTGATCATACTTACAAAGCATTTAGGAATATTACATGATACAAATTAAGTGCTTTACAGGTTTTAGTAGCTAGTATTACTTATAAGCACATAAATAAAATAAAAGGCCCATAATAATGTCACAAAACACCATTTATACAGGCTATATACAATCAGCATTAAGCAAAAGTTTGGGTAGTAACATAAATAAACATTAGGATTATAATGTTGGTTATGGGAGATGTTATAAAATTTTGCACTTTCTCCTCTCAGGTTTTCTGCATTCAAATCATGACAAATACACAATATGCTTCTTGCCTATCACTTGAAACGTTGGGATTAATATTTATAGCTATTTTAATAACAGCTGGTATTTGGGAATGTTCACAACACATTGGGGTTCTATTTAAAACTTAACATGTATTATTGCACTTAATTACTATAGCAACTGTATAATACAGGAATCATTATTATTATCTTATTTTTGTGTTTTTTTAGTTGAGAAAACTGATGATTTAGAGAGGTTTGTTAAGCTTGGGGATGACATTTTAATTTTTGTCTATTTTCTTCTGGTGCTGTCTCCCATAGCCTGGAATTTAAGAAACATTTTCTGAATGGATTGAAGAAATATTAGTCAAATGATACAAGTTTCTTACACTCAAAAGAGGTTTTAAAATTTATTCATTAAAGGAGACATAATCGTACGTTAAGAACTAATCAACTAGTGCAATCATTTTAAGAGGGAAAGGGAAGATGAAAAGACAGTATGAACATCATGGTAAGAGAAAATTATAAATGTGGAAACATTAAGATTCTACAGTTATCAGAGGGCTGGAGAGATAGTCCACTGGATTAAGGCACTTACCTTGCATGCAACCAACCCTGGTTCTATTCCCAGCACCATGGCTCCAGGAGGGAAGCGAGAGCAGAACCAGAGGTGAGCCTTGAATACCGCCGGGTAGAATGTCCTCTCCTGGCAAGAAAAAGAGGACATGAGAGTTGATAGATGGCTAATATCATAAAGGAAACCATTTTACTCAGTAAGCCATGAGTAGAAAGAAAATGAACTGAGAGTCACCTTCTCCTTCTTCACACTGTATTTTGAGGGCTGGTACTTTCTGCCCCAGCTTAGGGGTACTGCTGGGATGAAGACCAAAGTGCAAGGCACTTACCAGTATGCACACTTGCTCCTGTGGTCTCCAGAGAGCCACAGACCTAGGAGATGTGTAGGCTCAGGGGTCTGGGCAAGCCGACGTCCTCAAGGTTTTCTCACTGAGGTTTGATGGCTTTTCTTCCTCATTATCCATATGGTGATACACATGGCTCAGTGGTTTTCAGGAACATTATAATTCTACTTCTTTACCCTCAGTGAACTAGAAATTAGACCCAAGTTGACATGCTCTATAGGCTTCTATGAAAAATGCCAAGCGGCACAATCATCTGCTGATAGATTCCTTTAAAGAAACGCAGTAAAAAATTCTCAGAGCATGCCTGGACCCAAGCATCATCTGGGACTTCTGGTCAAAAAGAACTGATTGAATACTGAAAGCAATGTATGGTGTGTGTGTGTGTCTGTGTGTGTCTGTGTATGTGTCTGTGTGTGTGCCTGTGTATGCCTGCGTGCCTATCTGTCCTGTACATGGTGTCAGGGAGTGATACCAAGAATCTTTCCCATTTTTTTAGTCTTTTTAGTTTGAATTGCGATATTAGGTGGCTTAAACCAGTGAGAAATGCTCAAAATTGCAATTTACTGTGAAAGCTAAAGCACTGCATGAGAGGTAATGAGTTCACAAACTCAATGACTATTAAATGAATTATTAAGGGAAGATTTTATATTGAAAGCCCTACTTGAAAAACTAGTTGTCATTCTTCAGTATCTTACAGAGCTGTTAGAGGCTGAAAGTTCTGAGCAGCAATTTTTCTCACTGATAGATTTCTTTAAAGGAGCATTCTCTTGGGACTGGAGAGATAGACAGTACAGCAGGTAGGGTGTATGCCTTGAACGCGACTGACCCACGTTTGATCCCCAGTCTGAAGTGATCTCTTAGTGCAGAGCCAGGAGTAAGCCCCAAGCACCACTAGGAGTGGACCCCGAATCAAAATTTAAAAAAACAAGCAACCTCTTTCCTTCAAGAGCCACCGATTTCTTAAGGCAGGCCTGAAACAGAAACTTCACCTTAGCTGGGATCTTAGGTCAGGAGACCCTAACTATATTAAAGTAGGTTTGGGGTGAATAGGACTTTTCAAGTGCTAACCTGAAGGCCCAAGGTCATTCCCATTGAACCAGCTTGGCCATTGTTCAGTGTAAGGGCCAGGGAATAAGGTGCTATATCGGCCCTGTGGTTCAGGTTTCCACTGATTACCAGGTAGTCCAGTGAGTACCTCAGCCATGCCCTAGGGCCTCCAGAGTACCCTTGGTGGTGCTCAGGGAACCCTGTGCTTTTGGAGAGAGAACTGGGGTGGGTCTCATGCAAAGCATACATCCTAATCTCTGTGCTGTTTTCCTGGACCCTACTGAAGTGTTTTCAAGCTATAAATATAGTGAAAATATAGTTAAAGGAGGAAGAGAGTTTTGTCAAGTAAGTGGTGAAGCAGAGAAAATGAGGAGAGCAGACATACACTATAAAAGACAGTCACTCATCTACTTGACTATAATTTACTTGCTCTAAAATGCATATAATAAACTATATATGGTTTAGTAAAATGTATAATACATAAATTTATACTATATAAAATATCCATATTAATAATTTAAGTATTATTTTATTATTGGGCACCACATTTATTAGATCCCCAATAAAGTTATACTACAATATTATTGGGATGTTCTAAAGGATGAGTAGAGATAAATTAGAGTTCAAAGGTGAGTAATTCAACAGGTTAGTTAACATGCAACCACATGTTCAGGAAGTAATGGTCTATATTGTTAGGAAGAGCATTAAAAGACCCCATAGACCTATGGTGGATTTGAATAACTGCATCCGGGCCATTACAGTTACATAGGAAAACTTGAGGGTGAGTGTGAGTCAAAAAGAAGTTGGTGAGGTTAAGTAAAAACCAGACCATGTATACTTTGTAAACATGAGTGGAACTGGGTTTAATTTCTAGTACCACAATCCAAACATCTCTGAATGCAGCAGTTATGTGTACCTAGGTCGAGAAGTCAACATGATGAATGACCTAAAACCTGAGCTGTGCAGGAGGAAGAGAGCAGCATGGAATGCCTTCAAAAGTATCGAAGAAATAGCTAAAAAGACAAAGAACCTCTGACTCTGGGCACATCTCTTCGACTCCATTGTTCTCCCTGCATTAACATTCGCCTCAGAGACCTGGGCCCTACGAAAGCAGGATGAGAATGCTATTCGGGTCTCCCAAAGAGGAATCGAAAGAGCTATGCTTGGATTATCATGCCTCACTCAACTGAGAGAAGGAATCCAGAGTTCTGACCTCCGTCAGGGATGCTGTCTCATTTGCCAAGGCATCGAAAATCAGATGGGCTGGACATGTAATGTGATTTGGAGATGACAGCTGGACTAGAGCCGTTACTGCCTGGATCCCACGGGATGTCAAAAGATCACGTGGCCGCCACCTACAAGATGGTCAGACTTCTTCGTCAAGACCCTGAATGAATGGTTTGAGGCTCTTCGTATTCCTGAAGCAACCAGATGCCATTGGGCTACACTGGCACGTGATAGGGTCCAATGGAAATGTTACTGGCACCCGCTCAAGCAAATTGATGAATAATGGGATATCAAGTGATCAAGTGACCACAATCCAATTATCATGAGTTTAGGTGAATAAGGATTCTCACACATAGCAGAAGACCAGAAGTAGACAGTCAAATTCCATATGGCGAAGGTAGAGAGATAGTACAGTTAAGGTGTTTACCTCGCACACAGCTGACCCTAGTTGGATCCCTAGCACCACACTTGGTCTCCCCCCCCTCCCCCAAGCACTGCCAGGAGTGATACCTCAGCAGAGAGGCCAGGTATAAGCCCTGAGCACAGTCAAGTGTGACCCATCCCTCACCCACATCTTATGTAGTGGTTCCATAGTCAGCAGGATGCTTTCACTCCTTTGTCTAATGACCTTTGCCTCTAGCTTCCATCCTCAAGGACTCAAGGCAGCTATTAGAATTCCTAACATCACATGCTCCAGGCATAAAGAACCAAAAGAACTAGATTAGAAAGACATTCCTGGATATGTCTTTCAAAAACAGCTTAACAATTCCAGCCAATTTAACAACAGTTGCACTCTCATCCTCTAGTGAGTATGCCTTTTGGGCATGGGTGGAGTAAAATGTTTTGCATTTAAATAGTAAAATATTTTATAACAAATAAAAAGAAAGTGAATTAAATATTATAAAGCCTGCTTTTACCATACCATATTAAGGATTCTGGTCAGGTTTCTGTGACAAGTAGGCAGTCACTGACAAGTTTTATGGAAGGACACAACATGATTAAATGTAATATGGGAAAAGAAGTATGGATAGGAGAGCAGAGTAAATGGGGAAGAAGTTCAGTAAAACAGAATGAACATGGTGACAGCGTATGGTGTGATGACCATGAAGATACTGAAACAAGGACTGTTTTGAGATATATTTGGGAATAGAACAAGCAAAGTCTTGACATTGGGTAGGGTGAGGAGGAAGAGAAAGATATCAAAGGTGACATAAGTTAGATAAATGTGATAACTATTGGGGGCCAGAGCCATGGTCCAGCAGGTAGGGCATTTGCCTTGCACGCAGCCGGCACATGCCGGCCCGAGTTCGATCCCCGGCATCCCATATGATCCCCGAGCACCACCAGGAGTGATTCCTGAGTGCAGAGCCAGGAAAAACCCTAAGCATCGCCGGGTGTGACCCAAAGAAGCAAAAAAAAAAAAAATGTGATAACTATTGACAGAGAAAGAGGATGAAGCATATTTTCAAGCGGGAAACGTGATGATCTTGGTCTCCGACATGTTGACTAGCAGTGTCTTCCAAGTGGAGATAAAATAGGTAAGGGATTAGACTGTTAGCTACTGATGCAATGATGGAAATCCACCCAGCAGAAGAGCTGATTGCAGCCCAGCTTATGCGGCTGCTTGTACGCAGTTCATCAATAAATGCTCTTTATTGATGTCTTGAGTCTTGAGGTGACTAGAAAATTATCTCACCCACACGGCAAAGCCTGGCAAGCTACCCGTGTCGTATTTGACATGCCAAATACCAGTAACAATTATAGACCTCATTCCCATGACTTGATGGAATGGTTTGAGGCTCTTTATCTTCCTGAAGTGGGTAGATGCCCTTGGGCTATCTCTGCATGTGACAGGACTTATTGAGATGTTACCGGTGCCCGCTCGAGTAATTGATGATCTACGGGAAGTCAAGTGAAGTGATCGAGGTGAATTGATAATATTTGGAAACAATGCAGTGTATGGAAGTAGGGTTGAGATTTGAAGAAACTCATTATTTAGTGATAGGAAGGGGGCAATGTTTCAGAAGTGGAAATAAAATGCACAGACAGGACGAAGAAAAACCAAAGCCAGTATAAAGCATCCCAGAGCAAGGAAGCCAGACAAGAGTCATGTTCCATGAGCTGGTCAAAGAGTTGAGTTGATTGGTGAGATAAAGACTGAAAAATCTTTTGCATTTAACTGCTAGGAGGCTATTAGAGATTTTGGATTAGAAAAATGTTTGGGGCTAGAAAAATGTTTGCATTAGAACCAGATGATAGTGGCCTGAGTGATAGCACAGCAGTAGGGTATTTGCCTTGCATGCAGCAGACCAGGGGTTCGATCCCTGGCATCCCGTATGGTCCCCTGAACACTGCTGGGAGAAATTCCTGAGTGCAAGACCAGGAGTAAACCCTGAGCATTGCCAGGTGTGACCCAAAAAAGCAAAAACAAACAAACAAACAAACATATTATACTAGTATAGGTAGGGGATCGGGTATGACAGCAAAGAGTAGACAACTTTTCAAAAGAATGACTGAAGAGAAAGAGAAAATGAAAGCAGTCCTTGGTGGAGGGGGGGTGTACGGAGAGTACAGGAGATAAGGGGGTTATCTTCTCACGTGGCTGAGTCTAGAACACGGGCTTAAATATGGACTGGAATAAACTAGCATGGAGGAGATAAGGGATAATTGATGCCTCTAAGGTGTCTGGGAAGGCGGGAGGGTATAGAATCTAAAAAACACACCCCTCTTGGGGCCGGAGTGATAGCCTAGCGGGTAGGGCGTTTGCCTTGCACGCGGCGGGCCTGTGCCGGCCTGGGTTCGATTCCTGGCATCCCATATGGTCCCCCGAGCACTGCCAGGAGTGATTCCTGAGTGCAGAGCCAGGACTAACCCCCTGAGCATTGCCGGGTGTGACCCAAAAAAGCAAAAAAAAAAAAAAACACACCCTCATGGGATAGCTCTAAAGAGGTTAAAAGAAAGTATAGTTAAAAGTTAAGACTAGAAGGTTCAGAGCAATAGCAGAGCAAACAGGGTGCTTTCCTGGCATCCTGCAGACCCTGGTACAATTTCTAACCCCCATGCGGTCCCCCGACACCTGCCAGGAGTGATCCTTGAGTGCAGTCAGAAGTAAGCTCCGTACCACCATATATGGCCAGAAACAAAAACAAAACAAAACACAAACTGAGGCTAAAAGAAGACGTGGAGTCCAAAAATTTAGAACATGGTAATTCAACATGTACAATATCTTGTCCTTATCCTCTCTCCACAGTAAATCACGTTGGGATAACAAAATTCACCAATTATTATTAAAATTGTCATGAAATTAATCATTTCCATTTTATCACCTTTTAGGCGCTTACGTCAGTGAAACCTCAATGAAACTATCATCGGAGTTAGGGTTTACTGAACCTTTATAAACACACATAATTTTTACAATACTCCTGTGCAGTGGGTGCTATCATAGACTCAATTTAGGAGGTCAGGGAAACTGAGGGCTCGAGGGAGTCAGTAAATGGCCCAACACCACGTGGCACTACAGGATCCAAGCACAATCTGCTCATTACAGAGTTGAGACTAACATGGTGGCTTACAAACAAACCTCACTAGAAATGGCGCTGACTGATGAATCAGTTCAGGCATAACCAATCTGAGCAGGAAGACAGACCACCTCCCACTTAAGATTAACACCTGAATTTGTGACTAACAGGTCATCTTAATATTTTGCTCTAAAATTTTCTTTTTTTTTTTTTTTTTTTTTTTGCTTTTTGGGTCACACCCGGCAATGCTCAGGGGTTTCTCCTGGCTCTGCACTCAGGAATCACTCCTGGCGGTGCTCAGGGGACCATATGGGATGCCGGGGATCGAACCCGGGCCAGCACGGGCTGGCCGTGTGCAAGGAAAATGCCCTACCCGCTGGGCTATCGCCTCCGGCCCCTCTAAAATTTTCTTAACTGTCACAGAGGGAGCAGAAATAATTATGATATAAAAGGGACCAATAAAATCTCTGAATGCAGGAGTTATGTGTACCTGGGTCGAGAAGTCCACATAATGAACGACCTAAAACCTGAGCTGCGCAGGAGGAAGAGAGCGGCATGGAATGCCTTCAAAGGCATCGAAGAAATAGCTAAAAGGACAAAGAACCTCCAGCTCCGGGCACATCTCTTTGACTCCACCGTTCTCCCTGCATTAACATATGCCTCAGAGACCTGGGCCCTATGAAAGCAGGATGAGAATGCTATTCAGGTCTCCCAGAGAGGAATCGAAAAGAGCTATGCTTGGAATATCATTCCTCACTCAACTGAGAGAAGGAATCCGGAGTTCTGACCTCCATCGCTGTTCCAGAATCAGGGGCGCTGTCTCATTTGCCAAGGCATCGAAAATCAGATGGGCTGGACATGTAATGTGATTTGGAGACAACCGCTGGACTAGAGTTGTTACCGACTGGATCCCACGGGATGTCAAAAGATCATGTGGCCGCCCACCTACAAGATGGTCAGACTTCCTTGTCAAGACCCTGAAGGAACGGTTTGAGGCTCTTCATATTCCTGAATCAACCAGATGCCATTGGGCTACATTGGCACGTGATAGGGTCCAATGGAAATGTTACTGGTGCCCACTCGAGCAAATCAATGAATAACGGGAATCAAGTGATCAAGTGATCAAGTGAAAATCAAGAGAGATTAAACAATAAATGTTGCCTCAAAGGGGAACAAGTTTGTGTAAGGTTACACAGCAGAATGTAAGTGTCTATGTGGCCTTAAACATGCTCAGGCAAATAGGAAATTGGTGCACTGCAAATGGTGCTCTGAGATTCCCAGACTTTATTTGTGTAATTTGAGGGCAAAATCCCTGAACACCAAAAGTCTCTTTCTACTTTACCTCTGGGCACTTCTGCCTCTCCTGTCTTATGACTTGTTTTTCACAAGAAAATGATATAGGGACAAGACAAGGTTGCCCACTCTCACCTCTTTTATTCAATATAGTACTGGAAGTACTTGCCATAGCAATCAGAGAAGAAAAGGACATCAAGGGCATCCAGATAGGCAAGGAAGAAGTCAAGCTATCATTATTTGCAGATGACATGATTTTATACCTAGAGAACCCTAAACTCTCTACCAAAAAACTCCTAGAAACAATAGGACGCATATAGTAGAGTGGCAGGATACAAAATCAACACGCAAAAAGTCGGTGGCTTTCCTATATACAAATAACGAAAGAGAAGAAAGGGATATTAAGGAAACAATTCCATTCACAATTGTGCCACAGAAAATCAAATACCTAGGAATCAACTTACCCAAGTGTGTAAAGGACCTGTACAAAGAAAACTACAAGACACTGCTCCAAGAGATAAAAGAGGACACAAGGAAATGGAAACATATTCCCTGCTCATAGATGGGGAGAATCAACATTGTCAAAATGGTAATACTCCCTAGAGCTCTATACAGATTCAATGCAGTCCCTATGAGGATACCCATGACATTCTTCAAAGAAATTGACCAAACAATCCTGAAATTTGTATGGAAGCGATAAACCCCCCAAGGATAGCTAAAGCAATCCTCGGGAAAAAAGAAGATGGGAGGCATCACCTTACCCAACTTCAAACTGTACTACAAGGCAGTAGTAATTAAAACAGCATGGTATTGGAATAAAAACAGACCCGTGGACCTATGGAATAGAATTGAGTATCCTGACACCCAACCTCAAACACATGATCTTTTAATCTTTGATAAAGGTGCAACGAGTTTAAAATGGAGTAAGGAAAGCCTCTTCAATAAGTGGTGTTGGGAAAACTGGGCAGCGACATGTAAAAAAAATGAATTTGGACCTGTGTCTAACACCATGCACAAAAATCAGATCAAAGTGGATTAAAGATCTCAATATCAGACTTGAATCCATAAAGTACATTGAAGTAAATATAGGGAAAAACCCCTCCATGACATTCAAGCTAAAAGGCATCTTCAAAGATGAAACATCTCTAACAAAGCAACTAGAAGAAAAGATAAATATATGGGACTACATGAAACTAAAAAGCTTCTGCACCTCAAAAGAAACAGTAACTAAGATACAAAAAGCAGTCCACAGAATGGGAAAGAATATTCACCCAATAATCATCTGATAAGGGGTTAATATCCAGGATATATCAGGCACTGGTAGAACTTTACAAGAAGAAAAAAAACAACCCCATCAAAAAATGGGGAGAAGAAATGAACAGAAACTTCAGCAAGGAAGAAATTCGAATGGCCAAAAAACATATGAAAAAAATGCTCATCATCACTAATCATCAGAGAGATGCAAATCAAAACAACAATGAGGTACCACTTTACACCACAGAGACTGGCACATATTCAAAAGAACAAGAACAACAAGTGCTGGCGTGGGTGTGGGGAAAAGGGGACACTCATCCATTGTTGGTGGGAATGCCGGCTGGTACAGCCTTTCTGGAAAACAATATGGACATTCCTCCAAAGACTAGAAATTGAACTCCCCATTTGACCCAGCCATACCACTCCTGGGAATCTACTCTGGGAAACCAAAAATACGCAGCGGAAACACCATCCCTACTTTTATGTTCATAGCAGCATTATTCACAATAGCCAGAATCTGGAAGCAACCCGAGTGCCCGAAAATAGATGACTGGATAAAAAGCCTTTGGTACATCTACACAATGGAATACTATGCAGCTGTTAGGAAAAATGAAGTTATAAAATTTGCCTACAAATGGATGGACATGGAGAAGATTATGTTGAGCGAAATTAGCCAGAAGGAGAGAGACAGTTACAGAATTACTGCATTTATCTGCATAACATAAATATATAGGTACATATTATGATACCAATATCCAAGGTCAAGTGAAACATACATCAGGAGGTCCTGTCAAAGGTGGAAATTATCACAAACGTGTGGGGAGTCAGAGGCTAGGTAAGACAGAAAATGGAACAGTGTGCTAACAATTGTGAGGGTACTAATGCCAACCTAGAACTGAGCATTAAATAGAGGCAAAAAGGATACACATGACAACCCTTTAATGTATGTTCTGTAATCCATAGTCTGGAGAGGAAGGAAGGAAAAGAGAAAGATAGAGAAATGGAAAGAAATAAAGAACCTGCCATGGAGCAGGGCTGGGGGGAGGGGGAGGGAACCGGGGGCGTTGGTGGTGGGAGATGGGCACTGGTGGCGGGATGGGTGCTGCTACACTGTATGACCAAAACCCAAATATGAACTTTTTAATTGTATATCTTTGTAATTGTAAAAATAAAAAAAAATTTAAAAAAAAAAAAAAGAAAATGATACACAGCAGAATGAAATCTGGAACCACCTTAAACCTTTTGGAAGGCTTCCTCGAGACAAAGTACCTAGCAAAGTCGTTTCAAAAGGCAGATATTTGGAAACCTCCCCCCAGGTGTGTGCGTGTCCCCTGTGTCTCTGCGGACCCAAACTGCCCCAGGGAAGAGGCGGAAACTCCATCAACGGGAACCAAGGCGAACTGCCTTGGTTTCACCATGAACCTTGGGCGCTGTGCTCCCGGGACCAGCTGAAACTCCCCCCCCCCCCCCCAGGTGTGTGTGCGCGTGTCCCCTGCGTCTCCACGGACCCAAACTGCCCCAGGGAAGAGCGGAAACTCCATCAACGGGAACCAAGGCGAACTGCCTTGGTTTCACCGCGGAACCTTGGGCGCTGCGCCCCGGGATCATCCCAAAACTCAAAACCGCGCAGACGCGCTAGCGTGTCCGCGACCCTCTTACTAATACCTGTCTTGCATGAGGTACCAGTGAAACTTGGTTCCTACATCCTTGCTACCCACCCAAACCCCGCAAACAGACCAGACACCTACTAACTGTACTATCTTGTCATCCAAGACCCCACATTTGCAACCTACAATAGTCATAATGGTAAGGCAACGCAAAGTTCCATCCAGCTCTGTGAGTGAAGTCACTAGTCCAGATGAGCCAAGCAATACCAGTGAGTTGTATAACCTCTCTGATAAGGAATTTCGGAAAGAAATGTTAAGGAGTCATAAGGAATTCAAAGAAGCAATGGAATGCAAACTCAATAAAATACAAGAGGACATGTTAGAAGAAGTGAGGAAAATGCAAATGGAAATGACATATATTAAAAATGAGGTAAATGAAATGAAAAACACAGTGGAAAGCCATCATAGCAGAATAATAGCTACTGAAGAAAGAATTAGTGATCTCGAAGACGCTGCTCCAAAGATTCTCTACACAACACCAGAAGATAGAAAAAAAGACTCACAATTACCGAACAGACAACAAGAGATAATCGGGATGAAGCCAGAAGAAACAACATACGGATCATTGGGGTCCCAGAAGGGCAAGAAGAAAACCCTGATGAAGAAGAAACTGTCAAAGCCATCATTGCTGAGAAGTTCCCCGAACTAAAAAACACTTGCCTCAAGATCCAGGAGGCCCGTAGGATACCTGCTAAAAGAAACCCCAACAAGAATACTCCAAGACACATCTTAATTAAAATGACAAAAACTATAGATAGAGATAGAATACTGAAAGCAGCAAGATCAAAGAAGGAAATCACGTACAAAAGGAACATCCCTAAGATTTACAGCAGACTTCTCTGATGAAACACTCCGAGCCCGAAAACAATGGTGGGATATTGTGAAAAAGGCTAAATGAACTGCAGGCCTCACCAAGAATTCTTTACCCGGCCAGACTCACATTCAGATATGAAGGAAAGATACACAACTTCATGGATAAGCAACAACTCAGGAACTTCATGGACTCAAAGCCAACTTTAAAAGAAGGACTGAAGGGTCTACTGTAATACGACCAAACCCATAAGCACAACAAGCACAAACAGAAAGATGGCACAAAATCCGATGACAATAATCTCTCTCAATGTCAATGGTCTAAATGCACCAATTAAGAGACACAGAGTAACAAAATGGATTAAAAAATTGAACCCAACATTCTGCTGTCTACAAGAAACACATCTGAATAATCAGAACAAACACAGACTCAAAGTCAAAGGTTGGAAGACCATTCTCCATGCAAACAACTCCTCCAAAAAAGGCTGGTGTGGCCATATTAGTATCAGATAATATAGACTTCAGGCTGAAAAAGGTTAGAAGGGACAACGAAGGCCATTTCTTATTACTTAAGGGGTATGTACACCAGGAAGAAATTACACTACTAAACATATATGCACCCAACGAGGGGCCAGCAAAATACATAAAACAACTGCTAAGAGACCTCAAAGAAGACATTGACAGTAGCACAATAATAGTTGGAGACTTCAACACTGCTCTATCAACGATGGATAGATCAACAAGACTGAAACTCACCAAGGAAATATTGGCCCTCAAGGAAGAAATGGAAGAAAGAGAGCTAGTAGATATATACAGGGCTTTTCATGCCAAAAAAAGCTGAATACACATTTTTCTCTAGTGCACATGGAACATTCTCCAAGATAGACCACATGCTGAGCCACAAAGCATACCTCAATAAAAATAAAAAAGATAGAAATTGTGTCAGCTATCTTTTCAGACCATGATGCACTGAAAATGGAAGTTAACCATACACAGAAACAGGGAGTCAAACCAAACACCTGGAAACTGAACAGCCCACTCCTGAACAACAAATGGGTCATAGAAGAAATCAAACAGGAAATCCAAAGATTTCTGGAAACAAATGAAAATGAAGACACCAACTATAAGAACTTGTGGGACACGGCAAAAGCCGTGTTAAGAGGGAAGTTTATAGCTCTGCAAGCATTCATCAGGAAACAAGAAAGGGCCCACATAAATAACCTGACTACACAGCTGAAGACATTAGAGAAAGACCAACAAAAAGGAGCCCAACCCAGGCAGAAAAAAAGGAAATAATAAAACTTAGAGAGGAAATCAATGAGTTGGAAACCAAAAAAAAATCCAAAAGATTAATGAAACCAAGAGCTGGTTTTTTGAAAAAAATAAACAAGATTGACAAACCATTGGCAAGACTTGTAAGGACAGGGAAAGAGAGAACCCAAATAAACAGAATCAGAAATAAAAAGGGTGACATCACAACAGAAACCACAGAAATCCAAAAAGATCATCAGAGATTACTTTGAGAGCCTGTATGCCGTGAAACATGAGAATCTAGAAGAAATGGATCAATTCCTGAAGTCCTATAACCTCCCACGGCTGAAACAAGAAGACCTCCAATACCTGAATAAGCCTATCACCATCGAGGAAATAGAAACAGTAATTAAAAAGTCTTCCCAAACACAAAAGCCCAGGTCCAGACGGATTCCCTAGTGAATTCTACCAAACCTTTAAGGAGGACCTACTGCCTGTCCTGTTCAAGCTCTTCCAGGAAATAGAAGAAACAGAAACACTCCCAAACAGCTTTTACGAGGCACATATCACCCTGATACCCAAAGCAGGGAGAGACAACACAAAGAAAGAAAACTACAGACCAATATCCCTGATGAACACGGATGCTAAGATCTTCAACAAAATACTAGCCAACAGAATCCAAAGACTCATCAAGAAGATTATACATCATGACCAAGTAGGATTCATCCCGGTATGCAAGGATGGTTCAACATTCGCAAGTCAATCAACATAATACATCATATCAATAAGAGAAAAAAATAAAAACCATATGATCCTATCAATAGACGCAGAGAAAGCATTTGACAAGATCCAGCACCCGCTCATGATTAAAACCCTCCAGAAAATGGGAATTGAAGGGACTTTCCTCAAGATAGTTACAGCCATCTACCAAAAGCCCACAGCGAGCATCATTCTCAATGGGGAAAAGTTGAAAGCCTTCCCCCTGAGATCAGGGACAAGACAAGGTTGCCCACTCTCACCTCTTTTATTCAATATAGTACTGGAAGTACTTGCCATAGCAATCAGAGAAGAAAAGGACATCAAGGGCATCCAGATAGGCAAGGAAGAAGTCAAGCTATCATTATTTGCAGATGACATGATATTATACCTAGAGAACCCTAAACTCTCTACCAAAAAACTCCTAGAAACAATAGACACATATAGTAGAGTGGCAGGATACAAAATCAACACGCAAAAGTCGGTGGCTTTCCTATATACAAATAACGAAAGAGAAGAAAGGGATATTAAGGAAACAATTCCATTCACAATTGTGCCACAGAAAATCAAATACCTAGGAATCAACTTACCCAAGTGTGTAAAGGACCTGTACAAAGAAAAACTACAAGACACTGCTCCAAGAGATAAAAGAGGACACAAGGAAATGGAAACATATTCCCTGCTCATGGATGGGGAGAATCAACATTGTCAAAATGGTAATACTCCCTAGAGCTCTGTACAGATTCAATGCAATCCCTATAAGGATACCCATGACATTCTTCAAAGAAATTGACCAAACAATCCTGAAATTTGTATGGAACGATAAACCCCCAAGGATAGCTAAAGCAATCCTCGGGAAAAAGAAGATGGGAGGCATCACCTTACCCAACTTCAAACTGTACTACAAGGCAGTAGTAATTAAAACAGCATGGTATTGGAATAAAAACAGACCCGTGGACCTATGGAATAGAATTGAGTATCCTGACACCCAACCTCAAACGACATGATCATTTAATCTTTGATAAAGGTGCAACGAGTCTAAAATGGAGTAAGGAAAGCCTCTTCAATAAGTGGTGTTGGGAAAACTGGGCAGCGACATAAAAAGAATGAATTTGGACCTGTGTCTAACACCATGCACAAAAATCAGATCAAAATGGATTAAAGATCTCAATATCAGACTTGAATCCATAAAGTACATTGAAGAAAATATAGGAAAAACCCTCCATGACATTGAAGCTAAAGGCATCTTCAAAGATGAAACATCACTAACAAAGCAACTAGAAGAAAAGATAAACATATGGGACTACATGAAACTAAAAAAGCTTCTGCACCTCAAAAGAAACAGTGACTAAGATACAAAAGCAGTCCACAGAATGGGAAAGAATATTCACCCAATACCCATCTGATAAGGGGTTAATATCCAGGATATATCAGGCACTGGTAGAACTTTACAAGAAGAAAACAAAACAACCCCATCAAAAAATGGGGAGAAGAAATGAACAGAAACTTCAGCAAGGAAGAAATTCGAATGGCCAAAAAACATATGAAAAAAATGCTCATCATCACTAATCATCAGAGAGATGCAAATCAAAACAACAATGAGATACCACTTTACACCACAGAGACTGGCACACATATTCAAAAGAACAAGAACAACAAGTGCTGGCGTGGGTGTGGGGAAAAGGGGACACTCATCCATTGTTGGTGGGAATGCCGGCTGGTACAGCCTTTCTGGAAAACAATATGGACTTTCCTCCAAAGACTAGAAATTGAACTCCCATTTGACCCAGCGATACCACTCCTGGGAATCTACTCTGGGAAGCCAAAAATACGCAGCGGAAACACCATCCCTACTTTTATGTTCATAGCAGCATTATTCACAATAGCCAGAATCTGGAAGCAACCAGAGTGCCCGAAAATCGATGACTGGATAAAAAAGCTTTGGTACATCTACACAATGGAATACTATGCAGCTGTTAGGAAAAATGAAGTTATAAAATTTGCCTACAAATGGATGGACATGGAGAAGATTATGTTGAGCGAAATTAGCCAGAAGGAGAGAGACAGATACAGAATGACTGCATTTATCTGCATAACATAAATATATAGGTACATATTATGATACCAATATCCAAGGTCAAGTGAAACATATATCAGGAGGTCCTGTCAAAGGTGGAAATTATCACAAACGTGTGGGATTCAGAGGCTAGGTAAGACAGAAATGGAACAGTGTGCTGACAATTGTTGAGGGTACTAATGCCAACCTAGAACTGAGCATTAAATAGAGGCAAAAAGATACACATGACAACCCTTTAATGTATGTTCTGTAATCCATAGCCTGGAGGGGAAGGAAAAGAGAAAGAGAGAGAAATGGAAAGAAATCAAGAACCTGCCATGGAGCAGGGCTGGGGGAGGGGGAGGGAACGGGGACGTTGGTGGTGGGAGATGGGCACTGGTGGCGGGATGGGTGCTGCAACACTGTTTGACCAAAACCCAAATATGAACTTTTTAATTGTATATCTTTGTAAATTTAAAAATAAAAAAAAATTAAAAAAAAAAACAAAGGGCAGATCTTTGACTATTATTCATTGCTTTAAGTCAAATTTCACAATGGGTAAAAGGGTACCAAGACGTGAGCTTGAATTTATTTCCTTTTCTACAAACTCTACCATCAAAATAAAAAATGGAAAAAATGAAATAATTGATAATTGTCTGTTTGGGGCAAGACAGAATCATCCAAGAAATGTTCTATATTTCTTCCACTCCCCCAAACCATAAATTCCTGTTTTTGATTTGAGGACACA